>JAOWBL010000626.1:0-17149 GCA_028564865.1 Zenarchopterus dispar | reverse complement strand
CACACACACACACACACACACACACACACACACATATATATATATATATATATATATATATATATATATATATATTTTTTTTTTTTCTCCTTATGCTTCTGTGGGTTCTCTCGGGGTACTCCGGCTTCCTCCCACAGACCAAGAACATGTATGTTGGGTTGATTCTAACTTATCCATAGGTGTGAGTGTAAGTGTGCATGGTTGTTTGTTTCTATATGTGGCCCTGTGATGGACTGGCCACCTGTCCAGGTGTACCCTTGCCTGTCACCTGTAATGAGCTGGGATAGACTCCAGACTCCGGTGACCCAGTACTGGAACCATAGTCTATAGAAAATGGATGGATGGATGGAAGAAGGGAAGGACTTTTGCCTATCACCAAATGATCTGTATTTGGATATGTGGGTTTTGACATGCCTTCTTCAAAGTTTGTTGCTGACTAAGGTCAGGGCCTGACGTTCAAACATGACATTCATTTACACAGTGGGCATATCTGCGACTCTCCAGTTTGGCCTTCTCATTTGCCATCAGTTTGACTATGTAACTGAATGACGTTGGGGGTTCCTGAAATGGCTTCATCATACTAATGAACAACTGATTGAATTTATTTTCCACCCAGCACACAAGTAGAGTCAGAAAATGGGAAGATGTGCAGCAAAGAGTCAGAGGCCAGGAGTCACACCTGAGTTGACTGAATGAGGACTAAAGCCTCTGCAGATGGGCCACCTGCTCAACAATGTAACTGAATCCTTAGTTGCAATAGAAAGTGAAATTGCTTTTTCTTTTTTTTTATGTGAAGAACTTAATTCCTCATTGACTTTACTTGATCCACAGAGCCATGGATGGATGGCAAGAGAATTAGTCCCAACTCCAACATGCATGTGAGCATATGGCAATATTGTCTCCTCATATAGTATCAGTGCTGGCTTGTGTTTGAACTGTCAACCTCCATAATAATGTCATTTTAAAGTAGAACTGCTTATCTCTTATAGCATTTTATTCTGTAAGTTGACATTTTTGATAAGGAAAAAAAAAGTCTCTGGTCTCATAAGGTCACACAAAGATGAAGATGTTTTGTTTAGCTCCCTACGTTATGCAAGAACGAAAATTGTCAATAAAACATGAGACCCAAACATAGAGTAATTTCTAATTTAAAGCAGATTACCATCAAGCCTTATACACCGAGCAAGATTAAGTCCCTCAGTGGATTTTTAGTTTATTACAACAAAACAACAGGCACTTCTGCAGCTTCGGAAGTGCCATTTGGGTCTCCATGCTGCGCTGGGAGCTAATCTGATTTAGTTCTCATTGCTCCCAGCATTTGGCGTGTCTGCCACCGGCTCCTGTCAAGAACATGCATCACACTGAGCACGAATAAAGTCGAACCACTGATACAACACCATCTGCACATGCAGGTAGCAATTTCTGCTGTCCTTTGCCTGTTCTGGCTTGCAATCAGTGTCTCCAGCACACAGTGTATTGATTGGAATCTGCTGCAGTTTCTAAAGATGGTTAACAGCAGTTAAATGGCTCTCTTTTTTCTCTCTGTCTCTATAAATGTCTGAGAAAAACAGCAGATAAAGCCGAAAGCAGAGACAATCTAGTCAGCTGCAGAGATGTGCATTTGTAAGTTTGCAGTGTAGCATCTTAGCTAATTCTATTAGCATAATTAACAAATCCACTACACACAAAAACACATAGTAAGATATTTCTACTTTTCATTTGTCCAGCAGTCAATTACAGCTGCACATCTAGTGCAAGCCAATGACTGTGTCAAAGCACCTGGCTTACGGGTCGCTGGGTGAATCACCTGGTTGAGCAGGTGGCCCGTTTGTGGAGGCTTTAGTCCTCGTTCAGTCCACTCAGGTGTGACTCCTGGCCTTTGACTCTTTGCTGCACATCTTCCCATTTTCTGTCTCTACTTCTGCTGAGCAGAAAAGAAATTTGATTGGTTGTTTGTTCGTATGATGAAGGCATGTCAGAAACACCCAGCATCAAGTCCTTCCACAACACTTCTGCATGAGAGGATGCTAAAGTCTCCTAAAATGTCCCCCAGCTCAGTAATTGTCAACCACAATGCCATGGCACACTGGTGTACCATGGGAAATTACCCAATTTCATCTGGCACATGGTGTCTGCAGACTGTGGAGTGTATAATGAAATCTCTACACTATCAAGGTGTTCTGGAGTGAAATGTTCTGCCCAGTGTCAGAAAAGCTCGGTCTCAGTCGTAGGTCATGGGTTCTCCAACAGGATAATGACCCAAAACAGATGTCTAAAAACATGCAAGAATGACTGAGAACAAAACACTGGACTATGATTTAAATCTTATCAAACATCTGTGTAAAGAGCTGAAACATCCAATCTGGAGAAGAAACCCTTCAAACCTGAGACAGCTGGAGCGGTTTGTTCATCAGGAGTGGGCCAAAAAAACAAAACAAACCAAAACAAAAACAAACAAAAAAAACCTGCCTACAGCTGCAGAAGTTTCAGTGAGAGTTAGAAGAATCACTTGATTACAGTGGCTGCCTCGACAGTTTGTGCAGCAAAATATTAAGCTCAGAACCATCAATTTTGTTGAATCCTTTATTATTATTATTTTTCTAATTCTGTTGAACCTCAATTCATTAGTCACCATTCAGTAAATTATTAACTATTACTTTTGTCAGGTTCAAACTATTTCAAGGACTGTTGTAGATTTTTCTGTTTTCAATGGAGAAACTAAATTGCCGATGTGTGTAACACAAACCACAAGATATGAAGAAACATGCACAGAGTAGCAGATATGACAAAAGATGGGAAGTTACAGAGCTGGGAAAGCTTGGTAATTATAGGTGCTGGAGTTGAAAATCTGGGTGGAGTGAGCCCTTTTATGTCGAGTGGAAGCTGGTTCCACAAATGAGTTGCAGCAACGGCAAATTGCTCCTGGTTCAGTTGTGAGTACAGGACATGTAAGAGGGCTTTCCCTACAGATCCAAAATATTTGGGAGCTTGGAGGTACTGTATTATATTTTATGAACAAAGAATACAGTCTCCAAAATAAAGAAAATTGGTCCTGAGATCTACCTGTGAGGGACTTCACAGGGACAGAAAATTAGAAATGCTGAATAATAGACCCTGAGAGGATGCTATTCTTAAGACAAGACCTGAACAAGTGCAGAACTGTGTCATTAATGTCAGACCTCACATCTAAGGCAAGACTGAAGAATGTCATGAACTGCAGCATCAAAGGCAAAGGTCCAGTAAAAATAGCTTTGTTACCTGAGTCTTAACAGAATCACAGATCATTAGTCACACTTTTTGGCATGATTATCGAAGGAGTTCTAAGATCTTGTTTGTATTGAGGAATGGCAGAAGTTGTAATAGAACAACCTTTTTCATTAATTCATAAACAAAAGTTAGCCTGGAGAAAGTAATTTTTGGGTAACTTAGCATGAAGTTGTTTTTTTTTTAAAGCAAGCTCAAGGGTTGGATATCAAGAAAGAGTGTGCATTATGTGTCTTCTTGCTTTAAAATGCACTTAAATATTATAATATATATATATATCTGCAGTTGTAGTACAATTCAGTTTTACAGTTTAAATGCCAGATAGACAGATATCAGTAATGTGTACATGATAAAGTATACGTTGTATGTGCACAGAAGATAAATAAATTGCAGATTTTTTTTGGGAACAGTTTAGACCTTGGTTAGATTAGGGATTTCAGAGTGTGCTTTGAGTTCAATAATATGATGGCTGTGGGGTAAAAACTGTTCCTGAGCAGGGACGTGTGGGTGTACAGAGATCTGTAGTCCTTCCCAGATGGCGGAGGGGTGAAGCGCTTGTCCCGAGTGGGTTGGGTCTTTGATGATATTTTATGTCTGCGGCTGCATCGGGTCCTGTGTAATTCTTCCAGCTTTTGAAGCTGGGCGCCAGTGATCTGCAGGGCAGTCTTTGTGAGGTGACACAGGGTTTTCCTGTTTTCCAAGGTGCAGCTAGACTGCCAGGATATGATGCAGTGTGAGTGCACTTTTAGAAGTTGTTGTGGGACTTGTTACTTTTTTCAGCCTTCTCTGGAAGTAGAGCATGTGAAGACCTTTCTTAGCCATCAGTGACGTCTTGGTGGTCCATGTCATATCTTGGCTAATGTGTACTCCTAGAGATCTGAAGCTCTGAACTGGCTCCACCATCTCATTGCTGACACAGATAGGCTGGTGGCCTCCATGCCTCCCTCTCCTGAAGTCCATGATGAGCTCTTGTTTTCTTCAGGTTCAGGGCAAGGTTCTTAAACATGCAAAAGTGTTTCTCAATCAAACCCAGTTTTGTAAGCTGAAAATTCTGCACAACCCTATTATATACGAAGATAGCATCAAACACTAGACAACAAATAAAGGAAACCATCTGAGAAGCTACACTTGTGACTGGCATGCGTTACACAGATCCCAGACTCTTCCTCAAGAGATGTGGTTCAAATGGCGTTGCTGAAGAAGTTCTGCACGACTGCCCAGCACGACACAGTCAGAGAGCATAAAAGTGGGGTGAGATGACACAGACATAGACTTAATATGGTTCTCTCCAGCAAGCTACAATAATAGAATCTGTCTATAGTGGAGGCAATAATACACAGAAAACAACAAAAGAGGCTGTGTGGTTGAATTTAACGGATGTCATGTTTGTGTATGTTGTGTATTTCCAAGTACTTATAAGCTAGAGTGGAAATGGTATTCTTGTGTTAATGTAAGATAAGCTCAACACACCAGGATGTGCTATTTCAACATAGTAAATTGACTGTTTTCTTTGAGGAAGAAAATCTCCATCAGAGTAGATTTTGCTCTGATAATGTTGGAGCTATGCTAAAAATAACCAGTTTTGCAATCTGGAATGTTGCAGAGGACAAAGACCGAAAAAAAGATGATTAAACTTCCTTTTAATTTTTAATCAATACATTAAACCTAATCTCATAATACAAAGTGGATATACTCCAACACATCATTAAGGACTGCTTTGTCACTGCGTCTTTGCATGTTTTACTGAAAGAGATCAAAGATGTGGCATCCATTCAGATTTCATCTTGGCAAATGGAGAGTGATGAAAAGTTGTAACAGTCCTAGAAAAAACAAGCAAACAAACAAACAAAAAAAAAACTTTGAGGAATGATTATGTTCAGGACACACTGAGGCCTACTCAACCATTTATCATTCTCCATCTCCAATGTTTATTTTTTAATCATGTCCACCACTGGCATGGGCATGACTTCATAATTGCAGAAAACGCGGGGGTCTGTTAGTGGTGAAGAAGCTTAACTCCTATAATTGTAGGTTTACTTGTTTAATCCCTGGTATCTCAACTTGGTAAACTCTTCTTTGGTGAGACACTGAATTCTGAGTTTCTCCTGATGGCTGAGACTTTGCACGACAGCTAGCAACTTAAAACCAGAGCAGCTTCAAGCTCAGCTGGAATCTCCTTGGATAGGAGAGTTTTGTTATATCTGAATACCACTGAAAACATTGGGTGCCTTTAAGCAGTGCCAGCACTTAAATCATTATTAAAAGGCTGGATGTTTCTGTACAAAACAGTGTATTAAAAAATATCTGAGGTACCAGGTGCTTATACAAAATAAACAAAACCATTTTCTCGAGGCTAAAAAGGTCTGAGGAGCTAAATGCAACAGTGATATCCTTTAAGTTATTTCTTAGGTTTTCGCAAATAAAATAAAAAAAAGAATAATTAATAAAACCTTAAGACCCAGCACTAGCTGACTACTTTTGAATAATAAGAACAACAACTAACGAGCAACAACAGAAAATGTAGCTCGTTGTAGAAAATATATATAGAAAAGGAGCTCCGAGAAGGGGAGATCAAAATAATGACAATCCCTTGGGAGGTAAATATGTTGAGTAGATAACGGATATGAAATTCTGAAAATAAATCACATGGCCAGAATTGGGTGCTCACAAACGTGTTTTTTGGACAATTCAGCTGCAGGAAGGTAACTGCATAAGGCAGTAATGGACTGGCGAGCTGTCCGTGATGGATCCTGCCTCTCATACAATACCAGCTGGGATTAGAGTCCAGTCCCACCAGGAAACATATTAGAGGGAAAGTTTTTGGCTACTTTTGTTATTTTTGCTTTGTGTAGGTCAGCATCGCTGTGATGGGAGCAGTGACCCATATATGGCCAAATGTGTATTCCCTTATCATTATTCTAAACCTAACCATGTGTTTTTAACTCCTAACCCCTTCACCTCTTTACTCCAAACCCTTGCAGTCATTGGATGGTTGCAGGGAGAGTCAACGAGATAAATTATCCTTAAAAACTGTACAAGTGAGATGGGAATAAAAAGAGAAGAAATTACAAGTGGGAGGGGACAGTATTGTCACTTGGGAGTTGGAACTGTTTCCATCCATTTTCCTCTTCTTATCCAAGGTCAGGGTGTAGGAGAAGTAGCTGAAGAGAGGTAGCCTAGACTTCCCTCTCCCAGGCCACTTCATTCAGCTCATCTGGGAGGGGGAATGAGGTGGTGGGGGTGGGGGTGTCCCAAACTGTTTCCAGACCAGCCGAGAAGTGTTTTCTCACAACAATAAAGTCCCCTGGTTTGAATCCCGAGACAGGTTTTTCATTGTGGAGTTTGTGTGTTCTCATCGTGCTTCTGTGGATTTTACTCTGACTTTGACACACAGTCCTAAAACATGTATGCCAAGTTCATTGTTGATTCCAAGTTGCCCCCACAAAAGTGAGTGTGAGTGGTTGTTTTTCTATACGTGGCCTTGTGATGGACTGGCAACCTTCTCTGAGTCCAAATTAGCAAGTAAAGATAATTTATGTAATCCTCATGTTTGCTGTGAGATGACGACGGCTACCATGGATGTTATTAAATGTTACTGGTTCACTACGAAGTGACAAAGAAACCTCATGATGACACGATTAGCCTGAACCGGTCCTGTTAGGTGTTACAACCTTCAGAGCAGCATTTTTCTCAACCTCCATCTTATTTCAATAGAAAACCACCAAAAAACATATTTTATATGTCAAAATCTGAAGCTGTCTGAAACTAAAACTATTAACCACTGGTACCAATGCTGTACAGTCCAAATGCTGGCCTCATAGACAGACTCTTGAGACAGAACCAGTTCCAAAGGAAAGGACTGACTTTACTACAGAGAAAGCATGAGATGGATGTTGAGAGTCTCTGTACTGTTTCCCAACATCTCCTTACTTCCTCCTCATAGGCGTCTGTCCAACATCCACACTGTCATGTAGTGAGATATGAAATGTGGATGTAGTGACAGATACACCAGGATGGCATAAACACATTGAAATGTTGGCCATGACATCTTTCACATTAGGAAATTTAAGCTATGTCTCTCTGGGGGAACTGAGTGAGGAAGTATTGTACAATTTTTTTTAACTTTTTTTTTTTTTTTTGCAAAAAGGCAAAATGCACCACCCTAGCTGTCTATCATAAGATGGTGTTGGGGATAAGCCTCAGGACTCTGCAATCCTGAACAAGATTAAAGAAGGGATGGATGGTAGTGCGTGCATACACCCACATGTGTCTGCTGCCAGTAGCTGAGAGGAAAGAGATGGAGGATAGCAGAGCTGCAGGAGGACTATTCTTACTTGAAGCATTTTTTACAAAAAGTAGAGACACAAATTTTAGATTACCCATACAACATAAACAATGACGCATGCTGAATGTCAGCATGAATTATTTCTGCTTAGACTGTCTAATGAAATCAAATCTCTGAATACAGCAACAGCAGGTAAACAGAAGCAGGTATAGTATCTCTTGTCTGTAAGCATCTTTCATCAAAGTAGCAGATCAGGAAATGTTTACATTGCTTTGGAAAGCTCTCTTTTTTCTCTCTCGGATACATACTGGACAACATGTCCTTTCTAGCACATGTTAAAGACCCTTCTTCCCCTTTGTTGGTCACACTGTGATGGGCCTAGACTGGTGTCATAGTCCTTTTTAAAGGATTTAAAGTTGCTTTCCATTGTGGGATTTACCTCCATATTAATCTCATCTTCTTTGTTGTTAGTTGTCAGTGTTCCCCCACATTTTCACACTGGCTTGGTTCAGAATGGTCCCTTTAGGACATTTGAATCTGTGCTAAGGTTTTGTCTGTCAAAGACTGTGAGCATACTAGCCTGTTTTGCTCTCAAGAACAAAAATAAATAGTGCTAAGTAATGAGAACGAGAGGCAGAGAGGAGGAGACGAGCTGGACAAACACTGGAGAATCGCTGTCATGATTCATTTTGATTCAGTCGGAGCATTTTGAACTGACAGATGTCCGTGTTTATCACGAACACACAGACCAGTGTTCAGACCGACTGTACACACAGAGACAGGTTTCAATGTCAAATGGGCCTCAGGCAAACACAACCAGACATGACTTATGCAGTAATGTGACTGCACATTAAAGTGATTTGATGGGGGCGCTTTCAACCCAACTATGCAATATGCTATTATTGTTTGTGCTGTAATTCACCATTTCAAAAGGTCTTTCAAGTGTTATTTCTCCTCAGTGGGTTTCTTACATTTTACTGAATGCAGACATAATCTCAAGTGAAGTCAGCCTCAAGCATAAGCTTCCTTCCCTCTTTCATTACCTATGACATTCAGACACTCATTCACAGCTTTTCAAATTGGTATGTGTCTAAGAGTAAAATTACTTATCGAACAGGTAAGGTTCAAGGCACTGAGTTAAATAATATTGACTCGGTGTACTTTTTGTACTGACTGCAAGTCCTCAGAATGGCCCAGATTTGAAAGTGAATTCCCAAATATTGACTTTTTATCTTCAGATAAGGAAAAGCTAATTAAAAAAAAAGCCATGGTGCCTTAGTGAAATAGTGGGTTTTCATCACTGTTCTCTAGAAATTGGTATTTGTAAATTTATGTAATGAACATTTTAGATCAGGCTTAGTGGTTAGCACTGTTGCCTTACAGCAGGAAGGTTCCTGGTTCGACTCCCGTCCCAGCAGGAGTCTTTCTGAGTGGAGTTTGCATGTTCTCCTCATACTTGCATGGGCTTTCTTTGGTTACTCCGGTTTCCTCCCACAGTCCAAAAACATGTATATTTTGTTGATTGAGCACTCTAAATTGCCTGTAGGTGTGAGTGTGCACGGTTGTTTGTCTGTGTATGTGGCCCTGCGATGAACTGGCGACCTGTCCAGGTGTACCCCTGCCTCTCATCTATAATCAGCTGGGATTGGCTCCAGCAGACCCCCATGACCCAATAGATGGCTTCAATGGGGATAGACAATAGATGGATGGACATTTTAGATCAGAATAGTAAAAATGGAAGCTCGAGGTTTGTTTTCAGGTCTAGAGATGTTTGAAGACAATTTTATTATGCTGTATATTAAACCACTATCTCTTCTTGTTTGGAGCTGATTGGAGTAAATAGGAACCAAACAACGAACAAGATTTTGGCAAAGGGACTACATCCTGAATCCCATGTGGCTGTTAATATGATGCAATCAAAGCTTATAGGTAAGAATATAGTTTTGATTGGTAAATCTGTAATAAATGAGCAAATTTGTAGTTATGAGCTGTAAGGTCTGGCTTATGCAGAGTGATAAGTAATCATCTTAGATGTAACTAGAGGCATGAAACAATGATGTGAAGATTATTTCTGTGCATCCGCATGCACAGAAATAATCAATTTTTAATGTTATTGAAAATGCTTCCTTCTGTAGAGCTTTGGTCTTACATTGCCTCTCTGTGATGTCATAAAGGGTGGTATTTATTTGGGTGGTCATATTCTTCGGGTTTGTGCATCCACAAGAATCCAAAGACATTTGTTTTTGGTTGTGAGGGAAAGTTGGCTGACCATTGCTCAGTGAATGCAATTTGTTTTTCTAGGTCAGCAACACAGCAAAGCTTCTTCTTCTTTTTTTTTTTTTTTATCTCCCTAACCTTTCATGAAGGACTTTTGTGAATGAAGCTCAGGATGCTGCTGGTTTTGCAGAAAGACCAAAAAAAGTCAGTCCTGTTCCAACGCTTAAAGTTTGTGAAACTGTCTGCACGGTGGTAAATTTAGTGAAGATATTGTGGCTACAGTGACCATAGTTATGAATCTCACACTTTTATGAGCCATCTTATGCTGGCAAGAATTTAAAAAAAAAATCACTCAAAGCATTTAATAGAAAAAAAATAATTAATATCTCAGGTTGTCATAGCAAGACAGTTTTTATTGTTGGCATCTGTGGAGTCAAAAGTAGTTTGGTTTTGGTGTCATGAGCTTTTCTAATTCTTTGCTACAGACACATTTGGAATTTTACTGCCATTTCCAAATTTACATTTACTAACATCATATTCAGAAAAAAAATGTACTGCTCAAAAATATTAGTTTTGAGGTACTAGAGATTAAAATTGGATGGCTGAAAATGGGCATGATATGGCCACTTTAAACAAGCATTTAGGCCAGATATGTTTGTGTTTACAGTCATGTGAAAGCACAACTTCTTACATTTTTGAGGCTTTTTTTTTAATATTAAGCAAAACAAGGCACATTTAGAAAAGAATAATCTGCACTATACCAGATAATAAAACTCAGCTACTGCCACAAATGGCATATTACTCATCCTTATTATTTATTCCATTTTGCAAACAAATCCATTAAATTACAAGCCATGTTCTGCTAATGACATTGACTTAATTATTCATCAACAAATGTGACTGCCTCTGCAAAAGCAGAAGAATTGGCAGTTTTTTGAGTTGACTATGAACTCCTATGTCCCATAAGAGTTTATGGTCAACTAAAAGGAAAAGAAAAACTCCATAAATACTCTCAATATATATGACTCCATTAATACTTTACTGCACATATTATGTGTAGCAAAGTATTTATGGAGTCAAATGTGACACCATCTGCCTAACAACTCAAGCTTGGCCAAATTTTGGCCAAGCAGCAGGACAATTATCCCAAAATAATGTGCTGAACTATGTTGGAGGGGGGAAAAAAAAGATAAAATAAAATCTGTTGTCATTAAATGTTCAGCTTTTCTTCTGCAAGAGAATGAAAATTAGATGACAAAAAAAATACAATATTAGTGTAACAAGTCTGCGGTGAAGTGAGTAATTCTTGTTTTAAACCCTAACTTAACTTTAACATTCTGTGCTCCGGCTGGTCTCCCGCCAGTAAAGGACCAGGGTTGGAGAGCCCGGAGAAAATACATTTAGACAGAGCCACTGCGTGGCACAAAAGGGAATGAAGGATGGGCTGTGAGATAGAAGCCTGTAAAGAAGCAGATAGTCCCTGGTAAATGAAAAGAGAAAGAGCATAATACCAAAGTGAATAAAGATGGCAACACAGAATATGTGGGTCATCCAGCCTGCAGTGAGCTGTCCCTCAGGCTTACACCCTGATAGAAGACTTTGAAGAACTTTAAAGATGGATGTCGCAATGAAGACGGCAGACTTGGCTCACACAGAATATTGAGGGATCTATTTCAGATAGTTCAGAAGGAATTAAGATGGAAGCAGGGAGGTCCTGGCCAGACTTATCTTTTCAAAGAGTGTCGATCCCAAGTTATTGGCCTAGTCTGCCCGGCAGCCCACAGAAAGTGATTCAAAAGGCAAAAGCTCATTTTGAATGAAGTCATGGGTTACACCGGGTTTGATTCCAAAAATGAAAAAAGATGCTGTTAAAAGGACCAGTGAACCAATAAAGATCCAATGTCATTCATTAGTAGATGTTGTAATTTGTGATAATTAAATAAAATGAAAGTGGGAAAGCGATAACCCATTGTAGCATGTTATGATTTGATATTTATAAATTTACTCTAATTTCTTTAACTATTACCAGCTCATCATTCTTTGTATTTTACACATTAAAAAAATATGGTAAATTTGTATTTCAGTGACGATAGTGTTTATTATTATAAATCATGCTAATGCAATTTACCATATAAACTCTTTTCAGCAGTCTAAAACTCTACTTCATAGTTTTTTTCCACATCATTTTTTAAATATGTATGAATAACTATCAATCAATTATTTCTAGTCAGCTGAAGCACTAGGTTTAATAAAGCTGATACTGAAAATTTGTCCACATTTCCTATTGCCTGTTTAAAGTTATATACATCAATTATTTAAAATATACATCAAAATCCCTATTACCAACTAAGTCGTGGT
Organism: Zenarchopterus dispar; assembly: GCA_028564865.1. NCBI lineage: Eukaryota > Metazoa > Chordata > Actinopteri > Beloniformes > Zenarchopteridae > Zenarchopterus > Zenarchopterus dispar. The sequence goes on along the minus strand of JAOWBL010000626.1, from coordinate 5,025 downwards.
CCTCAGGTGCCACTGCCCTGCAGGTATTAGATGTTCTCCTTCAGCTCTCACATGTCAAAAGTCTGGAGTCAACTTACCTCACATATTTGATAAGACAAGAATACCTAAAAAGGATCCGTGCAGGGACAGAGGTGAACATGAGGTGAATGTCCAAACACTCAAGGTCACACCACTAATAGGCAATAGTGGGAACATCTGTAATAACAGAGGCAGCAAATTGTCTCTCCGATGGAGTCATATGTCACATTCTGCTGTTTTGACAGGATCCCAATCAACACAGAAAGGTCACCCTTATTATCAGTTTTCTGGTTATACATAGTGAGAATATCTATTCCTGCTTCAGACATGCTGGAACCTGGATTAAAGAGCTAAATCAGTGTATTTTCTATTCAAAAAATATATATTTTCCGAAACCAAACAACCCATTCTTGCTCTTAAAGGATAGGATAAGGATAATCCACATATTCTCAGTACATATCTTATGAAATGCACTGAAACTTGTCCTCTGCTTTTAACCCATCACTAGTTTGACTAGGAACAGTGGGCTGCTGAAGCGCCTGGGGAGCAGTTGGAGGTTAAGGGCCTTGCTCAGGGGCCCACAGTGGCCTTGGTTAGCTCGGGGGATTGAACCTGGGTCCTCCACACCCAAACCCACCTCTGTAACTACTAGGCTACCACTCCCCCGGGGTTGCTTTACTAAGCGCAGCAGCATGACAATTCCAGATGAGGAAATAATAGTTGCCAGCCATTGGCAGAGCTGACTGTCACTCAGTAATATTAGAAAGAAATGTAATGATGTAATGATTAAAACTAGAACTTTGTCCTGCTAAACCAATCAAAACAAGGAAGTGAAAATAAAAATGATATGATTTATGGTGTGACTCCGTCTTGAATCTGATTTTCTCAAAAATATCGGGCAGCTCATTAGCATGATTTATAATCATATTATGTTTTAACATTCTGTATCAAAAAGTTTGGAATTAAAAATTTGGGAAACTTTGGAATTGTCCCTCTGTGGATATTAATCTGATTTCTTTCAATGTGTAAAACTCAAAGAATAATGAGCTGCTATTAGTTATGGTTCCAAAAAGAACTAAACAAATGAACAAACAGGAACTGATGTCTCATATGAGGACTTGTACAAACCCCCTCCATTTAAGAGTCTTGTATTATATTATATATTATAATTTTATAGTTTTTCATCCCACTGAGAGAGCGTTTAAACAAAAGCCACGTCTGCTGCTTTCAAATTCAGGATACATCAGCATCCCTGGAGATGTGGCAGCTTGTGAAGACTCCAGCTCGTCACACCGCCGAGCAAAATGGCAAACTCAGAATTCACTGCCTGTTCACTGAAACAGATAAGGCGTTTGGCTCGGTGACAAAATTGTAATGGAAAGTCATGCCTGTCCACTTGCAGATGGTGAATGTGCCACACCTGTCTCTTTTCCATATTAACTTCTGTTGGTAAGAGTGCTGAGTTCAGTCTTTAACAGTGCAGTCGAGCCACACCGCCAGGATCTGGCAGGGGTCAGTTTCCTTTTTTAAAGTTTTATAAAAGAGAATGGAAATCTGTCTATATAGTTGCAATTACTTTTTTTCTTTTATTTATAAAGGATTGTCTTGTCCAACTTTGAAATCCAAACTGTGAGAAAGTCCCCATTGTTTCAGTCTCAAGGTTATCAGAGAACATTAAACTGACGTCTAATTAAAGAGGCCCTAAAGGACTTCTTCACATCTTCTCAAGGGGTTGATCTTGCCTGCGGTGAACCCTCCCCGTTGTGATCTCTGTACATTAAACTGCCGTCTCCTGATAATATAGCTGTTAATAGTTGGAGACCCATAAATCAAGTTGCATACGCTCCTATGGGAACCTTAAGGGCTTTCCATAATTACAATATGCCCACATAAATAGGCTACGACACATCTCGTCTCTCAACTTTTAATGTGAATAACTTTTGCAAATGTACTGCATCATGTTCTGACCACCGCACAATCATGAAGTGTTTTTTTTTTTTTTTTTTTTTGGTGCTTATGTTCAAGAATGAATTTTTCCACATTTTCATCTGTATTTGTTCTTAGAAGAATTGGGAAAAAGGGAGAGGGATTGATTTTCTTTTATCTGATCTGACATTTCTCTGTTAAGATTTAAAAATCACCTCAAATATTGTTCAAGGACAAATCTAGTTTCTATTGTTTAATAAAGGAACTGCTTTAATTGAAATGGCACAGATAGATAAAGTCCTTCCTTTTCTTTCCCTGAGAAATCGTGAAACATGCTCTGTTATCAATAATTTTATAATCACATACAGCTACTTCAAATACTGTGGGAAGAAAAGAGTTAAACTTGAATCAGATAATCCATTGAAACGTGTTTTCTACATTAATATGCCATAAGATATGATCTGGTCTTCATCTAAGTCACAATAACAGATACAGTCACAAAGATTACCACATACAATTATAACTGCAACAATACTAATTGCTTAGGTTTTATTGACAAACAAATATATATTGACAGTGCTGAAGGAGAACATCAGTGAACCCTTAGAGCTACAAGTTAATCCTCCTCTGGCAGCAAAGACTTCAAGCAAGCGCTTTCAATAGCTCTGGATCAGACCTGAACAACATTCAGGAGGAAATGTTGACCATTTCTCTTTACAGAGCTGCTTCAGTTCAGATACATTTGTTGGATGTCTGGTATGACCATCTTTACTGAGTCCACTGCATCTCTATGAGGCCTGACTCGGTCACTATAAAACATGATTTTCTTTGACTGAAACTATCCTGGGCTAAATTTATATCCATCCTTTGTCATTGAGAATCAACTCTCCTCTCAGCGTTATGACATTAAAGGGTCTAGGCTGTGAGACAGGGATATAAGTCCAAGCCATGATGCTCCCTCCACCATGCTTAACCATTTAGGTGATGTTTTGTAATCTGTGTCCCTCTTGAAAAATGGCGCCAACTGACAAAACCCACACTGCCATAAGATTGCAGTAGTAACCACAGCAGAGTTACCGGGGCAACAGAAACATACACAACAAAGCATATAAATGTTCCTTCTGGGTTCTTTTTTAAAATTTTTATTTTTTATTTTAATCAAATTGGTGGATCTGCATTATGCCTTTGGTATCATCTTGATTTAGAGACAATTTGTGCAAGAATGGACTAAAGATCCAAAGTAAGTTTGTATCCTTTTTTTTTTTTTTTTTTTTTAAATTACTGCAACTTCAGAGATCTTCTTTGGTTGCGGATTATGTTTTTTTTATGAACAGCAGACTTAAAATGTTTAAGTGTCTTTTATCAACGAGGGTCTAAGATACATTTAATTCATTGGATTCCAGATGGGGAAACTACTGACTGCAATTAACTTTCACTTAAGTAATTAGTATAAAAGATGTGCTCCATAAAAATATGAAAAAAAATAGTTTGCTATAAGCATAAGCACATTATCTAGTTATTTAAGTGATGTAGTGATCAGATGACTTCTTAAAGAAGAAATACAGAAATCCTAATCAAATTCCAACTGGCTCACCTACTTTATTGTGCCACTCCATCTTTGATAACAAATACCACATTTAATTTGGTGTGATGTTTCTAAAACTTTCTTTCAGCTGTTCAAGTAGTTTAGATGGTTAGACACGAATCAATAAAAATGCTCATCACATCTCACATCGTGTTGGACAAGCGTTCATGGAGATGGAGATCAAAAATAACTGACTGTGTAACATTTCGCCAGGTCAGAACCTTTGAACCGTTTTCAAACAAAAGGTCCACTTCTTACGGCTCGTCTTTTCTTTCCTCCGTAGTTGATCTGCTGTGTCCCTTGAGGCCAGTTTAAATGTCATGAGTGGACTGGGAGATGGGGTCTGTGTTGTTGTTACTGTCACGCACCTCAAGAGAAAGCAGCAACTACTTCGACTCAAGCTCTGAAAGTTGATGTCAGGTAAAGTCAAAGACTATACCCAGAGATGATCAACGGTCACCAGATGAACAGATGGTCGACTGGAAAATGTTATTTGTTACCTTGGGATGAGAATATTGGAAAGGATAAAATAATATTAAAGATTATCGAAATAAAGAAGAAACCTGCTATGCTCACTTTTTTTTGTGGGATGTGTTTCAGTATGCTGCCTCTGTGATTTATACATTATTACAAACCCTAACTCATTATAAACTTGAATAGAAATATATACTTTAACTTCATTACCATTGCTGCAGATTATTTTTGCTCAGACCAACCTCAAACAGTTTGACACAGAAAACCCCCCAAAAAACTAAAACTGAAAATACTGCTTTTATGGAAGCAACATTGTACATCTTTATTGCTCAAACACTTCTGGTTTTGATTCACAGAGTCTGGACCAGAATTGTTCCAATGTAAGTTAATGCTAAAATCAGAAAATAATTTTTAAAAGACTAACAGACAGACAACAGGACATTCAAACAGCTGCCTTGCTGAGAAATACCCACATGTGCGCAAAACATGTTCACATCCTCCTACTGATATCTGAAGACCGATAAAACACAAAAATGGTTGATTCCTTGTTGTTTCCAGCAAAGACGTTCAAAGGAGGAAGATCTTCAGCAGACCAGACCCTGGATTATCAAGCACAAGTTCTTCTTCTGTTGACTGTCTCCAAAGGACATGTCTGTGAAATGTAAAATTAAAGCACTTAAAATGTTGTATTCCAATAATAATAATAATAATAATAATAATAATAATAATAATAATAATAATAATGATAATAACTTTGTATCCACTTATCAGTTAAAATGAATATAGCATAAAAAAACATAAATAAAGGTTAAAGTACACTGTGGTAGGTTACTGAAATCCAACAGTAAATAAAAAGGTTTTTAATCTTGACTTAAAGCAGCTGGGAGTTTTAGCGACCCTGATGCATTCTGGGAGTTTGTTCCATGAGTGAGCAGCATAAAAGCTGAAGTAAACCTTTTTCTGTTGATACTAAATGTGCCCCAAGTCTTGTTTTTTTTTTTTTTTTTTTTTTTTTTTTAACT
>JAOWBL010000624.1:0-17151 GCA_028564865.1 Zenarchopterus dispar | reverse complement strand
ATATATATATATATATATATATATATATATATATATATATATATATATATACACATATATATGTGTGTGTGTGTGTGAGAGAGAGAGATACATTCATCCAGCTATGGAGACCAAAATTTTGATTTTTTTTAAACCAGACTGTGAACATGCTTTTTTCTGCTTCAAAGTTGGACATTTAAATTTAATTTAGGAGTCAGTGGAGATTGACTCGGTTCTGGAGCCAGAATTGATGAACTGCATCTTTTCTTAGTTTCACATTTGCATCAGTCAAGAAGTTTGATGCAAATAAAGAATAAAGAAGAACTAAAAGAAAATAGAAAATAATCACTATAAACAAATGTCAGGCAATAATAATGTAAAATAACTACAATAGTCAACATCATTAGAAATGTAGCACTTTCACCTATCATATCAGTTGAAACAGCCTGGCATTTTTCAGCATGGAGCTTGAGGTTCTGGGACTTCTTTTTTCATCTCTCATGGTACTTTTAATAAGGAAAAGATTGGGATTTTTTTTGTACTGCTGTATCATACATATGTATGACTCTGAACATATCCACTCAAGTTAAATATTATTCCTTAATCATACAACTCTAAAATCCTTCCTGTAGTGTCGCTCAGACTCTGTCGCTTCACAGTTTCAGCCACCGTGGCCTGAGGCAGTAATGAAAAATGTGTGCCTTCGATTTTCTCAGCTGCCTTTGACCGGCTGAACACCAAACTGCAGAGAGTAATTATTTAATCTCATTGCACTGAGGCTGAAATCCTCCTTTTCCCTATTCCTGCTTTCAAAACTAAAACTCGACACGATTGCCGTACCTGTTTGTCTTAAGGGCCATATTCTGTCCTCCACTCCCGTTTGTGCACAGTAATAGCGTGATTTCTCTTCCCCAGGTTATGTCACATTCCTGGGAACGTGTCAGGACAGAAAACTCATCTGAAAAGAAGTTAAAAGTAATCACATGCAGTTTCTTTTCATTCAGCTGCGTCAGCAGGAATGCCATGTCTTTACTCCAGCTGAAGGATGACACAATTCTCAGAAAACTAGCCCATGAGATGAGAAATGCTTTTAGTGCTTGCAAGAACCAAAGTTATTTCCGCCTCTATTTTAAAGCAAAAGTTTGAAATAAGCAGATATGACATTGATGATCAAGCAGGAGCAAAAACTGTGTGATCACACCTGCATCCTCTTCTGAAGTCTTTTATCAACACCTTCTTTCACACACTTCCTGCTGTGCTGTTCGCTGTTGATTTTTCTTGTTTATTTGATCCAGCGTGGCCAGTTTGGCCATTTCTCCACCCCTCTGTATGTCGATTAGCCAGTAATAGCAGTGACATGTGGAATTTTTCATTACCTCGCCCCAGGGGCACCATGATGCCTGTGCCTGTGTATCGTGCAGCTTTTTTTCTTTTTTTTTTTCCCCACTCCTGCTGTCTCTCTCACACTCACTCATTCTCTCTCTGTGGTATTATTCTGAGTCAGCCAGCGGTGAGCTGTGGTTTGTTGTCTGGGGTCGGGCCAGCTGTATGGGGTAGTAGTATCTGTCAGTTACTCATCTCCTCTCCATGGCCTGCCGTCCCTCTGGCTCTGGCTCCTACACCGTGGTTATAATCCCGCTCAAGACCAGCCTCTACAGCCTGGATGCACTTCGCTTCTACCTATGGGTGAGGTCCTGTTTGTGTGTTTGTGCATGCTGTCTGGAAGTAGCAGTTTCATCTGGCTATGGACATTTAGTTTTAAGTGACAAAAATTTACATGATCTTTTGTACTCAACTGAATGCAATATGTGTCATTTAACCATACATTTTAAGCCATTTTTCACAGCCATATTATTCAAGAGTTGCTATATTACATCCATTTAGCCTAACGTGTGATGCACGCTTCTGTGGCTGATATTTTTAAGTGCTTATCTCTGCAAACAGCCAGCTAAAGGTCTCCCAAGGTACTCCAAAAAGACATGGATACAGATTCAATCTGGTGATTCAAACTAAAACTTAGTTAATCTTATTTTCCCATCCAATAATCTATGATATTACAGAAAACTGTGAACATGCTTTTTTAGTGTCTGAACTAAAGTTAAAAAGAAAACCTGATAATTTGCCCACAGATCTGAATAACTAATTCAACAGTTATTGAGTTTTATATGCATATATACATATATAAATATATATACATACAATACTATATATATATATATCTGTGTGTGTGTGTGTGTAGGCATATAAATTACAGTTTAAGAATTGAATGAATATTATGAAAATGTGTGTATGTGAGTAAGGCTTTACTTATCAAGACACAACGAAAAAGGAAAAAGGTTTGATAATTAAGTCAACACAACCTTTAAGAATGATGTTCTTCAGTTTTTTCCTACTTTTTATAAAGCGTCGCTTCAGTTTATTGACGTTTGTGTGCATCAACATCTACACGTCTCTGTCCACAACCCATTTAGCATCAAGCTAAATCTGGAGTTTGAATGTTTAGTGTTTCTTTTCCTAATGAGCTCATGGTCATAGTTAAGTTTCATCATGACTCAGTCTCAGCCAAGTTTTAGCTCAGATGACTTTGACTCGGATCTACTTTAGTAAACGGAGGAGCTTGTGATTGCCTGCAGGATGTCCAGGTCTGGTGGCTGCCAAACATGTTCAAATCATCACCCCTCCACCTCCGTGCTTGACAGATGGAATCAGATGTTTCTGCTGATATGTTTGTGTTTGCTTTTCAGCAAATGTTGCACTGTGCATCATTCGTTTTATAGAGAAAAACCTCTCTACTGCTAGCCGTTACCAAACAAGCCTGCTCCATAACCTCAACACTTGAACATGCTAATTGAAACCTCAGTCCAGGATGTAGCTGTTTGCCTTTTTCTTAGTTTTTAGAACAGAAAGGCAAACACAAAAGAAATGATTAAACTTCATGTTAAGGAAATTAATTCAGTTAAATATATGTAAAAGCATTCTTTCTAAAGCTAGTTCATACTGAGTTTAACTGAATTCCTTTAAACACAATGTCCAAGAACATAGCAAAACTGTGAAACTTACCTTAACAGCATCAGCTGCTAAACTTGTGTTAGTAATGTACAAGTCAGACCAGTCAGACTAGTTATTTTTCTCTTTGATACACAGAATAATTCTGGTTCCTCTGGATTTGACTTTGATTTGCAGGATATCAGGTTCTAGACGCCGTTGAATACACACGTAACCAGTCAGAGAAACAAAGTATATGAGCGGCTAGTATCAACAAAACATCAAAAATGACATGCAGTGGAGTAGGAATACCAGCTTCTGCTGCAAAGTTGACAATAGTCCAACATGCTACAAGCAATTCTGCAGCCATCCTGGTTGCTGCTCCTGTATGAGTCGTCGTATAAAACTCGCCCATGCCTCATTTTAATCATACTGGGGAATTTTAGAAATGGACTCTTGCCGATCATTGGGAAAATTAACATTCAGTTACTGATTATTTTTATTACTTCCATGAACATTTACCAGACATCAATCATTTTGTTTAAACAAAGAAAAACGAGTTTAGCCTCCAACTTCTGGCTCTGCTCCCAGAAGTTGGAGGCTAAACTTTAAATATTAAAATTCAAAAGCAACATTAATAACCTAACTCAAGCCTACTGATTTTTGATGAGGAAAAATAAACATGTCAGCATGCTCAGGTGTGCAATGTCAGCACAGCCACGAGAAACACTCGCTCTTTCGGTACCGACGTTCCGGGGGAGCCGGGATACTGGTGGCTAGCATCACCGGCCTCAGGGACCTCGTGTTATTTGCTTTCTTAAAAACAAAGACAAAGTGAGGTTTGATATATTTTTCCCATTTTTAAGTTCAAATGATCTCACACCAAAAGTCATTTTGCTCATTTCATATTTACTTTCGATTTGTACAGTAGCCTCGTGGTCTTAGTCTAGAAGCAAATTATTTTGATTACAATAAATTGCGCCCCCTGCTGGTACACTTGGAACAGTAAAAGTCAGCGCATGGCTGCCATGCATGCTCATTATAATGATCAAATTCCATATGATTAAAAAAGATCTGAACGATCAGTTATTGAAAAGCAATAAATAATGCCCAGCCCTAGTTGGTACATTCTGTACTGGGGAAAATGGCTGTGGATGACAGAAATGCCAGAACCTTTTCATGAAAGAGCATTTTTGCAACGTGAACAGCTATAACTGGCTAGACTTTTAATTCCCAGGGAAGGATTGATTGCTTTCTTCAGGGTGACTAAAGCATTTCTTCAAAATGACAATTTGATTGACAGAGTCCTAGTGGTAGAAATTACCTACCATACAGTACCTTTAAATGTTACTCCCACAGAAGTGATTCCACATTTATGAAACACACCTTTCCTTTCAAAAACTTTTACCAGGCAGCAAAATAAAGCTGTCAACAATCTTAACACCTTTTAGTTTTGTTGCTAATTTAAATCAAAGGAAGACTTTCAAGGAGCCATTGATCCTCCCCAATGGGCTTAATCTATGAAAGGGTAACATTAGTAAGATTTGGAATAGAAACTGTAGCTATTATTCACACGTATATGACAGAAACTATTATGTCATAATCTATAATTAACTGAAGTGTTTATAGATCCCTGCTGTCTTCAGTGTTTCCAGCTTCATTCAGCATGTGAGCTTTATTTTGGAGCTGATATCCCAGCTGAAGTCATTGCAGTGACACATCCCCACATGTCAAGCCTGATTCTCACATTTAACATGTTCCTGTTAAATTATAGCAACTAACCATGATCATGAATAGGAACGGGCCAACAAAATAAGGATCTTAATTTCTTTTTAATCTAAACTAGAGACTCAGTTTATCTTCTTAAACCACAATCTGAACCCTTTGTTGATTTTCTTAAAATAAGAATGATCAATGGTATTTACAGGGTTAATTATGTCACAGATTTGTTTTCCTTTTATAATTTATTTTGTCTTATTATCTTATGATGTCATAGAGGACTAATAATCAGCATAAATTTGTGATTCCATTATTTTTTGCAACACTGATGACAGTTTTTGCTCCCATTTAAATCTTATCCAGCCCAACTGGGTATAGATGATACAACCACCATATTTTCACAACCATAAGGCGCACTTAAAAGTCTTAAATTTTCTCCGAAATGGACGGGGCACCTTTTAATGCGGTGCACCTTATATGTGGACCGAGTTCCAAAATCTTTAAATGTTGTGCAATTTTGACGAGCGGTCTACTTGACTGATTGAGAACATTTCCTGCCGTCACGCTGCTTATATAGAGAAAAGGCGGACGTATTAGAGGACGGCATGAGAACGTTAAAGGGAGAAGTGTGGGCGTGAAAGAAGACGCTAAAGCCACGCCCCCAGTAGGTATAAAGTGCCGGCATGTGCATGATGCACATACTGGCAGCTTAAACTGCAAGCTATCAGCTACGCGGAGGAACACGGGAATCAAGAAGCGGCGAGAAGATTGAAGAGCAACGAATCCATGGTTCGCAAGTGGAGGAAGCAGGAAAACGAGCTTGGCTAAGTCAAGAAGACGAAGCTGAGTTTCCGCTAAAACGAGCCGAGGAGGGCCGAGTTGTAGCACCGAAGTGTCTGTACAGTCGCCATTCGACTGGGGGCAATAACGCTTGCAGAAGAATTAAAAAATGGACCATTTTCAAGGAGCTCCGTCTTTGTGCATTACTAAATACTTGAATAAAGTACAAGCGAACTCACTTTAGTTCCCGCTGCCTTTTTAAAAACACGTTAGCATGAATGTTTTAAGCTAGCGTACCTGTATGTTTTAGCATGGCCGCGCCCTACAATCCGGTGCGCCTTCTGTATGTGTTCAATACAGAAGTATATACCCGGAACCGAGACTGCGCCTTTTAATACGGTGCGCCTTGTGGTTGCCAAAATAAGGTAGCAAAACAAGGTAGTTTGTTTCTGCCGAAAGATAACATTGTGGGGCCTCTAGCAGAAGATAGGGGGGTGGGCTTCGATGATAACACCACTTGGCCTCAGGCTGGGAGTTCAGTTTATTAGTCTGACCACATGGTCCCATCAGAACACACACATATTAGCATTTATATTGTCAAAATCAGAGGATTTTGTCTTGTTTCAGATTAAGCGTCTAAAGGAGCTAGAGAAAGAGAAGGACGCTCTGTGGTCTGGTCTGGAGATCCTGGACAAAGCTCGGCTCTGGTACCTTCAGCGGCTCCAGGAGAACCGGGCCCGGCAGCACATGGAGAGCAGACACGGGTCTGGCACCGGTCAGCGAGGTGCAGCGGAGGTAGGATGAAGAACCTCTGGTTTTACTGAGCAGCGTCCCACCAGATGTTAACATACTGTTTCAAACATTTATTTCTTTTTTCTTCATGTCTGACAGTGAAGTCGAGGAAACCTTTCCTGGTTTAGATCATTTAAGATTCCCAAATTTCATTTTATTTGTAAAATGTCAAAGTAAGTAGGAAAATAACTTTTTAAAAGCTAGTTTAAGTTATTTGTGATCTTGAACAGCTCGGGGAAGTCCACATGATGATGCTTTGACATAAAAAAAAAACTCTTGGACCCACCTGTGGATGTAATTTACAGAAATGTTCAGGAGCTAACTCAACTATCAGCGGGTATAAACATTTGAAAGGAACCAAAATGACGTGAGTCGAAGCAATTTTGAGTGAAAACTAAATATGTGTTTGAAGCAAAACGACAATTTTGACTTGAGGCAGCAGACCAACATCAAAATAAATTGCTAGTTTAAGCCTCTGAAGTGACTCAGAATGTCATTCCACTGACGTGACAGTGTGGATAGAGTGGAAAGCATAAAAGTGACAGAAAGTGAAACTATTGTTTGTGCAGCTATCTCCTTTGGTCACTACAATATTCTCATAAGTCCATACAAGTCGACTACTACATGTGGCACAAGCTGCTGTAAACAGAAGCAAAAGGAGGAGAGTTCATGGCCTCTGCTTCCTATTTTATCATAAATATCGAGGTACTGATCCAGTTTTATGGAAACAGAAGCCATGAACTCTCAGAAAAAGTATCGCAGACTTTCACACGTATGGTTCATCTGTCAAAACAATAACACCAGCAGCATGGGAGCACAAATCCACCATACTCCACATGAAGGAGACGGCTTCTGCATCCCAGAGATGAGCCTGCTTGGCTGCAAAATGCGCAAATAAACTCCAGAACAACAACAGAAGAGCCTGTAAAGATGCTGGCTTGTCATTATCCACAGTTAAATTGTACTGGCAGGAGCTGAGATGCCACGCACACCGAGAAAACCGCTACCCAAAAACCACCATGACATCACCAGATTACAGTTTGCAGCTGCACGTGGGGACAAAGATCTTCATTTTTAGAAACATGTCCAATGAACTACATTTGAATTCTTTGGTCTTAATATTCATCGTAACATTTGGAGGAAAACGGGACTTCCTAACTGTAATGTACCCGCATCATGTAGTGGAGGTGTTTTGCTGCAGGACTACTACATCAAGCCAAATATGAAACATCACAAGGAAATGAGATTATGTGGATATATGGAAGCAACATCACAAGACATAAGCCAACAAGTTAAAGTTTGGATGACGGGTCTTTCAAAAATACCCCAAGTATTTCTCCATATTAGTTGCAAAGTGACCACAATATAAAAGGTAATGGAGTGGACATCACAAAGCTCTGATCTCAATTGTATGAAAAAAATAATAAAATTGTGGGTTAGACTGAAAAGTGTGAACGAGCAAGAAGACCCACAAACTTTAGAAAAGGCTTTGGAGGGAAATGATAAAATATCTAAAAAGTTGTCTTAACTTTTTTAAAATCCTAAAACAGGAACTCCTGGTTTCAGCTGTTGTTGTCCACCACATCTAAACCTTTCTCCAGGCTCGCTCTTGCTTCCTGAGGTCTCACATCCAGCGGGTCAACGGTTCTCTGGGCTCTGTTATGAGCGAACCCAACTTCATGAGCTCCAGCAGCCCTTCTCTTCCAGAGGCGGTGGCAGACAGCGACCTCCGATGGCAGAACACGGTACTGACCCAGGTACAGATGAGGCCCAGGCTTTACAAAAGCTGCCAAATCATCAAGGAGATCCAACACCTTTTCCATTCATGAGTTTCATCAGGTGGGACGTTTTCCAACTGTGCGATCTGATCTTGTGCCGTGTTTCTCTTGAATAGGAAGTGAGTGATAAGAATCGTGAGATTTCTTTGCTGGAGCTGCAGAAGGATGATCTCCTTGAGCAGCTTCAGGAGCTGCAGGCCTGCTGACTCATCGCCCTCACTGCAAACTTACATTTCACTAGATGGTTTCGCTGACAGCAGTTCTTTGTAAATATCTATTTAAATGATTAAAATACAGTAAAAGCTGCATCGCTTGATTGCGTCGTTTCAGTTTCTATGTACCAGGTTGCCTAATATTTTCACAGTGGTACCTTAAGTTTTTAACAAATTTCATGAACTCCAGATCACTTTCTGCCATGTATTATGTCCCGCTGTGGTTAACCATGGTCACCTCTGATTTATTTGTCACAGCTGGACTATTAAAGCGCTCTGGTTCAAAAACATCAAAAAATTACACTTTTTTGTGGCCAGTCTGCAAAAATAAACCCATGTTATAGCAAATATATTTATAGCAATACCAAATAAAACCTAAGTCATAAACACAGTTTTACTTTTAAAGTACTAGACCATTAACAGCTGTTTTTGCAACAGGAATAGTTGTGTATCTGGATGCATTAGCTGTAAGTTTCTGTCAGTAGTTTACACTGGTTAATATGCAGTTAAAGACTGGATTTAGTAAAACTGGTTGTATCTACCAGTTTTAAAAAGTACTGGTGTGGCCTTCGTAAAAGTTATTTTTTCTTACATCCATCTGACAGGCAGTTAACAAACCTGTCTTCAGTGATGGCACCCATTTTTCTCTTCAACCCACAAAATATCAATACAAAAATATAATTGAAGGGATCTGCAAAGTAGCTATAAAAAGAGTTTTCAAGGTGCTTTTTTTTTTTTTTCCTTTGGCACACTTCCATCACCCATCCAGAAGCCTCTGGATGGATGCTCATTTCTGCCTCTGAAGCTTGAGAAAACTGAGCCTTGCAGGGAGGAAGAATATGATAGAATGCTTTACTCCTGTCCTTTGTTCAAAAAAATTTTTTGAGCACCCAGAAGCAAAAGCAAATGAGTGTTTTTTCCTACCTTCATTGATCCCTTCCATCTATCACATTCTTCAAAGAGGGGATTATGGTCTTTTGGCAAAAATGTGAAATACATAATTTTCCAGACAAACTACTTGAATTTTAGCTTTGACTGTACAACCATATAAGATCCAACGTCAAAAAAATACATTATTTTTCGCTTCTGCTTTAAGGCCACACTGTGTAGCAATACAACGTTTGACCACAAGGGGGCACAAAGAACCGCTGTGTTGATAAAAGAACTAGGACACTACTATGCTAATGAATTTGAACAATCCAGCAGGTCTTTTAATACCAATTTGCCACTTTGGACAGTAATGATTCTTTAATTTCCCTTTATGAACCTCTAAATTGACATATAGCAGCACAAATCTTGTAAGTGCATGTTTTAAATATTTATACTTCATGTTCCTCACTGCATGTATCACCACTCATCCTGAATTTTCACAGATAATGACAAAGATGGCCAAACTTTTTTTAAAAAAAAGAAAAAAACACTATTTTATTTTAAATATACACAGTAAAGACTTATTAAATAGTTGGAATAGTTGACATATTTTAAATAAGTTAAAGGAGGAAATTATCGTTTTTTTTTTGTTTGTTTTTTGCATGAACATATTTTCCAGCATCATCTCATTTCTAAGTAGATCTCAAATTATATCTGAATATTTTCATGTAGTCTCTCTCAGCACGTGACTTTAGGCTACCTTTACATGTTTTCTTCTGTTTAAACAATAATGATGACTAATGTTTGCCGTTTCTGTACATAAACCCATTTTGTTATAGTTCTGTCTTATTTTCTTCTGTTCATTGTTTTTTTTTTTTTTTTGTGGTCATTTTCTATTTTGAAGGCATATTGTTCTGAGTTTTGTGTCCTGACACGTTGACGTTGACGTTCTCCATGATCTACAGGCTTCCCATTTTGTTCATACTTGTCTCAACATCTTTTGTCCCAGTTCAGGGAAGTAATCTTTGAACAAGGTAGATTAATGTATTTGAGTGTAATTCGTTCCATTGTTTCTGCTAACAGCTTGTTGGAGCCCTGTTTGTTGTCAGTCAAGTGCAACAGCTTCTTAAAGGAGACATGACTTCTTTTTAGGTTTGGTTTTTTTTTTGTTTTTTTTTTTGTCACAGGAAAAGTTGACACAATTTCCTGTGACAAAGGTAACAAAAACTTGTTAAATCCTTAATGCAATATTCTGACTAAAACTTTATTTATTGGAACTATTTTGAATTATAGAGAACCTACCACAGCTTGATTGTATAAATCTAAAAAAATCCTCCCAACTCGTACTTAGTCTCTATTAACGTCATACATCTAGACTTGACCTTTTTTGTTTAAAAAAAAAAAAAGTTCCTTCAAATTGTGAGGTGATCTCCTGTGCACGGCTGGTTTCAAGTCCTTCCAGATGTTATTGAAGGGTCTGAGGTCTGGGCTCTGTCTGCATCACTTTTGTGTTCCTTTTCTGAGACTATGTCTTAGCTGATTTTGAGGTGTACTTTGGGTTATTGTTGTGTTGGGATGTGAAAGACATCTTCATTTTCAGCTTTTTGACAGAGGACAGAATGTTTTATGCCACAATATCTTTATATTTGAAGCTTTTCATTTTCCCATCACTGAAGGCAAGTGATAGATGAAGAGAAGCAGCTCCAAACCATAATGCTACCACCACCATGCTTCGCTGTGGAAATTAAGGCCTAAAACTTCATCCTTTGTCTCATCAGAAAGTAACATATTCTCCTAAATGATTTGTGCTGGGTGATGGGTTTTTTCATAATTAAATCAGGCTTCCATATTCTTTCCGTTGTGCTACATTTTCTCCATTTGCTTGTGATGGTTTTGTCAGTGTTGCACAATACTTTAAGTGCATCCAGAATTATTTCAAATCCCTCTAATGATTGGTACTTTTCAGCAATTAATGTCCAGGTTTCTTGGGCAACTCTTGAGCTCTCAGCAGAATACAACCTGGAGCATTCAGACAAATGTTACAGCCACAGCTGGCTTTGTTCTGGTTTTAATCAGAACTACTTGAATTGATGATAGGTATATGACATTTATCTACAGACGTAAATTTGAATGTGATGGTAAACTTAAACACTCGAGAAGGGTGTGCAAACTTGAGGAAGGCACTTTTTTTAAACTTAAAATGTCCCAAATTATTACATATTTCTCTTTTTCCCTGGATTTTTGTTGATCACATTAAAGATGTGACAATTCTGACTTATATTCTGATTTATATTGTTAATACTTGCAATTCTTAAAGATGCCCTGTACATTCAGTTTTAATTGCATTTTAGGTATATTGTACAAAGCCAGAATGTAAAGATTCTTTTTTTTTTTAAATATGTGCTTTGCTGTTTTCTACTTTTATAATTTCTCCCATGGGTTTTATTTGCACTGACGCCAATTTAAACTGAGTAAAGCAAATGGAAAATTGTTTTGACCCCTCAACCTGAATGAAGAAGAAAACAAGACATAAATGCATCTTTTCCTGGTGCAGGTTTCAAGTTAGAAACATTTCATGGTGTAGCCCATAACTTGGATCTGAACTCATCCACGGGTTACCTAAGTGCAAGTCATGGATAATTATTACAATAGCGATAATAGATATTAATAAATGAAAGCATACTAGATGTGAGAGGGGAGAGTCGGGAATTTAATGCAACACTTGTGTTTTACGTTACCAAAAAAAAAAAAAAAAAACACTCTTGGCTTAACCTGCATCAGTGTTTGTCTTCAGCGTGAAGAAGAGAGCCCTGCATCACTGTGGGCCGCGTTTCCTCCGTTTCCGGCCCTGCATGAGGGCCCTCTGTCAGGACAAGTCGCGGCAGCCGCTCCCGGTGGTCCCACGCTGATCCCACTGCAACTGATAAACGCTATCTCTCCCAGTCATCACGCGTGTTTGCAGGAACCTTTCTCCCCTACTTATCACAAATGCGTGGCCTCGCACACACAAGAAAGGAAGTTAAAGCGAAAACATGTGTCTTATTTGTACATGAAAGACATCCGACTTGATTGCATTCTCCTTCCCACCTTTTTGTCAGAATGAGCCTTTCCCCCACCCTGGTTTATGTTTTATTTTCCATAGTCATCGCCTGCACAGTTTAAGAAGTTATTTTGGATCAATTCCCAAAATAAACTGAAATTAAAAAAAAAAATCAAATCTGTCAGCTGAGACGTTCCCCGAGTCTAATGGATCACATCATGTGCAAGTATAGGCAGCAACTTTTCAACAAAATGGAGCGAGGAACCTGATTAAAATCAGCCTCTGTGCTTCAGGAAAGAAAACATCCATTATGGCTGACGCTTTCATTTAAGTAGCTTCATGTTTTCTGTCTTCAGAGTGCCACTGAACCATCAAGCCCAGAGTACCAGCACTTGGTTAATTATTGGGTTTAATTCCCACCCTGCCCTGCCAAACACCTCCAGAGAGGGACCGTCATGCCTGCGTGGCTGTAAATGCTGTTCACCCGTGGCAGCGCGGTTCACTAGAACTGCGCCCTGTCGGTCTTTCCAAATCCGCCTCACATGCATTCAACATAATGTCTTTTTTTTTTTTTTAATTTGGTTGTTGAGTTTACTGAGAATTTAAAAAAAAAAAAATGAGGGTCTTTTTGCTATGCAGGATAGCGGAAAAGTGGGGAGAATGTTTCTGTTTTTTCCTCTAATGGGGCTGAGAGCTCCCTGATAAATACATTCCTGAATTGAGAAAAAAAAAAAAAAAAAAAAAAAACAATACAGAGCTTCCCGACCCGGAGATCATTTAGAAGTAGACTTTAAAGGGCAGCTAGGCAACTTCAACAAACAAACAAAAAAGCAACAGTTTTTTTTTCTTTCAGAGTAGATGTTGCAGGTTTCAAAATGTCATTTACCCTCAGGCTAATTATAATTTAACCCTTTAATCCTTGACATATGACAAAACACACATAAAATCCAGTTTTTTTAATTGTTTAATTTTGGCCTCAATTGAAATTAAAAAATAACTCCAATTTTGTCTTTAACAGTTTTGAAATACTAATTTTTTTTAAAAATTAGTGTGAATTATATGTGTTTTTCTTTTAATTTGTTTTTTTTTTATAAATTTCATTTTATTTTTTACTTTTATTGATCGTTGGAGTGGTACAGAGGACTTCAAAATTCATGTATCAAATATAATACATCCAGCGTTAAAGGCATAATGTTTATTTCAATTGTGCCACTAAAAGAAGGCTTAAAAGTTTTCAGATGGCGAAAACTTGCTAAAAGTCAAGTTACCAAGAAAAAAAAAAAAAGAAAACTCATATGGAACCTTCAAGTTTTTATTACAGTGGGTTTTGTTATTTTAACCATATCGACCACTTAAAGGAGCCAGACAAACAGGATTAGAACTGATGTTGTTCAATAAAGTCACTGAAGCAAACGCATATGATCAAACATGCCACACAATGCCCGCTTCAAATAAAATATGTTAATTATAAACCGTCTATTAATGATTTTTTACATGAGGTTGGCGACATGTATCAGCATCAGTTTGGACATGACGTTTTTCTGAGGACAAGTGCAGAAAACATGTTTTGTTTCATTTTTTCACCGCAGGGGATAATTGTGTTCTGGATGTTGATTTTTAATAGGTTTTACACTGGATAACATTCCTGGCAGAACCAGGACCGGCACTCGGAGTGTTTGGGCCAGCGGGGTCAGTGGGGTGTTCAGAGTCCTGCCCAGAGACACTTTGGAGCTGGGGATCAATCTGCCACCCTTCCAGGAGTCACATGGACTCTGTGTTTGTTGAATTTATAGCCTTTAAAGAAAATAAATTCATTTGAAATACTGAATATTAACCCGCCAGAGTCCACAATAGTGTTTTTAAGTTTTGACTTGATTTCTTAGCATTTGAATTTCATCCAAAGAGACCAAGAGCTCAACTTATTAACCGTCCCCAGAGCAGATTTATTCCAGCTATCACATCACATGAGGCTACTCAATGATTTGCTGTAAGCAGAGCACATATAACAACTCATGGGAAGCCACGTTAGGATATAGAAACTAAAACTCCATAATATTCAGTGACTCTACCAACAAAAGTCATTATTGAATATGACCTCCTGAAGAACCAACACTCAAAAAAAAAAAAAAAACTGAAAATGTACTTTAAAAAAAATTAATGTATTCCCAAACAGCTGCATTAAATAGTTACGTCTTTTATTATTTATCATGAACTCAGAGAAGTAAATTATTCAAAAATATCTGAACAATTAATACAGTTGTGTGGAAACACTTCCAGTAACATGTTAACCCTATAATGCTGCATGTATTTGATATTTGATTATCTGCAGCATCTCCATAATCCAATTTTTAACGTTTTATAAAACTGCAAAAATGAATGAAAGAATAAATAAAACTGCCCAATGTTTCCATAGTGACAGAAAAATAGTTTTTTAAAAAAAACAAACAAGTGTTTTTGTTATAAACGCTTCAGATTAAGACACTATTCTGTCTTCTGTTTCATTTCACAAGTTAATTAGGGTTAATGTAAATCTTAATTTTTCTTTTTTTTCTTTTTTTGACTGAAGCCCAGCTTTAACTCGTTTGAAGGAGATTGTCGTATATTTGTCTGCGTTGATATTAATAAGGATTTTATTCGGTTTGGTTTACAGGACTCCTGTATTTTTTTTTAAATTTACAACTTTAAAAGAATGGGGGCAAATGCCATTAAAACTTCTATAAAAGAATATAGTAAAGGTGTCTAAGAGTTTTAACTGGGAGACTGTTTCAGAAGCCATACGTGAAAGCCCGTGGATTTTTTCACTGATGGCTGTGACCCTACAACATAGATTGTTTGCCCTGACTGATATTTATTCTTCTTCAATCTTTGGAGAATAAAAGCGACAACGATGTCCAACCGCCATCCTTTCCTCTTTTCTTTCTATTTTTTATTCATCTTTACTATAAAAACACAGGTTGCCTTCAACTGTCTCGTAATCTGTTCGCATTAATGACGCATTTCTGTACATTTTATTGACACGCAGCTGGGTTTGGATTCTCCATCACTGCCGCTCTCCGTCCTCCTCCGCGCCTCTCCCAGCGACACCTCCATCCCGGATGAGGCCTGCAAGTCCAGCAGGCTCTGCAGGTGCTTGATATAGTCAATCGCCGCTCGCAGAGTCTCCACTTTGCTGAGCCGTTTGTCCTCAAACTCCTGCGGCAAGTGCTCCCGGAGCCGCGCGTAACCCTCGTTTACGCAGCGCACCCGGTGCCGCTCCCTTTCGTTCCTTTTCTGGATAAACGCAGGCTCGAAGGAATAATCAAACACAGCGTGTGGAGCGTGGAAGGGGAAGCAGGACAGCCGTCTGCAGGGAAACGTTTGGCCGTGGACGTGGTCAAAGTACGCGGCGTTGAGGTCGAAGGGCAGTCCGAACGGCAGCGCGTCATAGTGCGCGGAGCTCTCCTCCTTGGAGAGACGGTGGAGAGCCAGAGAAGGCACAAATGCTAGATCCATTAACTCCTTACTATGGTAAGACATATTTCTAAAAAATAAAAGAGCAGAAAAGCTTATTTCACAGAAGAAAACAGAAAAGGGAGGCCAGTGGTTCACTCCGAATGACCAAGAATCGACTTACGCTGTCAGAGTCTCCTTGTCATCTCACGTGTTTGTGCAAAAGTCTTCTTTTGAATCCCGCCACCTTTAAGTGGACTGTGATCCTCTGAGACGATCCACAGTGAAAGTTTGTGTTCTGCTCGGACTTTTGAGGCTACCACCTCCACGGGTTGGGAGTGAACTGGGGCGGAGATGCGGCAAGTAGCTTTCTTATCAAGATAAAACTGTTTACATAACGTTTTCTTCCTTCCGTTGACACCCTGAAGCTCATCACATAAAAATGTAAATAAAAAATACATAGACATTATTACCTGTCTTTATATTTTAGTTTTGAAAGATCAAATTTGATCAGGCCTTTGGTCAAATCATTACAGTGATACAGTTCAAGAGCCCCTGGACTGTCTCTGAATGATTTATGTGCTCACTACTAGTGGGATGAGTTCCAGTGATTTCACTGATAAGGATGAACACGTTTTTTTTTTTCAAACCTTCTTAAAAAAGAAAGACTGGCATATTTTAAGAAGTGGTATGTTAACAAGAAAAATCACAATTTTCTTTAGATTTTTTTTTTTTTGGTCACAAAAAGGCAAAATTGGCATCAGTAGTCAAACTGTCATCTAAAGTAGTGTCTTAATACTTTTGTCTCACAGGGATCATTATAACCGAAGTTAATAAGACTCTATTTTTCCTTTGAGATGCTAAGTTGTAAACATGATTCCTTAGACTGTGATTTAAAAAAAAGGACTGTGGCTCAACTAAGGAGATTTACAATCACAGAGTCATTAGCATATTTAATCACATTCTTGGGTAAACTCCGGGAGTCCTGGAGAACGTTAAATTGCTGTACAAGAGTCAAATTTCTACCTTTATGATTATAGGCAAAACAGTTCATGTTGCAATTTAATACTGTTCTTTAAAGTGCTGTTTAATATTTATCATTATTAAGCAGCAGTTACCGAATATTTGTCGGCTACACATCCTTGAACCGAATCTGCCTTTCCACCACATCCTAAGGGTGCTCTGTTGGACTGACATCTGGTGACTGTGGCGGTCATTGCAGAACACAGAAGTCCTCATGTTCAAGAAACCAGTTTGAGATTACTTTGTGGCATGATTTAGTTACCTTCTAGAGGTAGCCATGAGAAGATGGATGGACAAGGGATGGACATGATCAGCAACAATACTTAAGTAGGATGTGGTGTTTCATTGATGCTCAATTGGTACTAAGTGGTCCAAAGTGTGTCAAGAAAATATCTCTCTCGCTATTACGCCACCACTAGCCTGAAATGTTGACACAAGGCAGGATGGATGCATGCGTTCATGTTGTTTTAGGGGATCATTGGATTGTTGGGATTTTCCTTGTAACACTGTTTTATCTTTACCCTACAGTGTGAAGCGCCTCGAG
>JAOWBL010000622.1:0-55863 GCA_028564865.1 Zenarchopterus dispar | reverse complement strand
GTGTGTGTGTGTGTGTGTGTGTGTGTGTGTGTGTGTGTGTGTGTGTGTGTGTGTGTGTGTGTGTGTGTGTGTGAGTAGTGGTAGCAGTGGAGGCAGCCATCCCAGCAGCAGCAGTCGGAGCAGCAGCAGGGAGAACAGCGGCAGCGGCAGTGTGGGCGTTCCCATCGCCGTGCCGACTCCTTCACCGCCCTCCACTTTCCCAGGTAATGGAGAGACACATAATCCCGCAGCAGGATTGGACCTATGTCTAACATCTGTTTAACATCTGTCCACATTTTTCAACACCTTTGTCAACCTTTTATCAGAAAAAAGGGTCAAATACAAATTCTTAATAGAATCTTAAGTTTA
Organism: Zenarchopterus dispar; assembly: GCA_028564865.1. Lineage (NCBI taxonomy): Eukaryota > Metazoa > Chordata > Actinopteri > Beloniformes > Zenarchopteridae > Zenarchopterus > Zenarchopterus dispar. Next base: position 55,515 of record JAOWBL010000622.1, on the reverse strand, counting down.
AGTTCAATATGCAACTCTTGAAGCTTATGGACCTGTTCCTCAGAAGAATACAAGTATAAATCACAGGTCACAGCTCCTTAAGTTAGTTAAAATGGTGACCATTTATTTTAGTCTTCCTTTTTTCTCTACCTTTTCTGTATTAAAAGATATTGTTAAAATCAAAGTTAATATCAATTATGAAGTTAATATAAACTTTTAGAATTAATCTAGAAAAACTTATGAAACCGTTACTATAATAAAATTATTTTTTGCAACCATTGTAACGTTAAAAGCTCTTCTTGTAGTAACCACTGTAGCGGTTTCCTTTGATGGTTACTCCCTCCTCATCTCTTAACTCCTCCATCTTTTCCTTCCTTCCTCTTCTCCCTGAAGTCTCCCCAACTGCTGGACCAGCTAGCTCTTCCTCCACTGCTCCTAACTCGTCCCCTTCTCCCTCCTCAACTCCTTCCTCCTTCTCCTCCTCCTCATCCACCACAACCTTAACACAACCCAGCGCACCTCTGCCACCAAACTCACCTTCACACCAAGCGAACACCTCTCCCCAAACAAACGCGCAATTAAGTGCACCCAACACTAACAGCGTCCCACCTTCTAGCCCCTCTCCCGGCACATCCGAGGTCCAATCGGAGATGTCTTCTCTCCCTGCCCCTCTTCCTCCACTCTCCTCCTCTTCATCACCTGCTGAAGGTGAGTTTCTCCAACAGCACCTTCGTCACCCAAACCTCACCGCATCCCACTCTTTCCTGCTTTGATTCTGTGGTTCTGCCTCCGCTCTTCCATCCTCCATTTTTCTATCCAAGAAATGAGCATGAAGCTCTTCTGTGTTGATTAAAACGCAAAAGTGTGAGTCTGTGGCTGAAGACATGCACAGCAGCTAGTGGTATGATGACTACAGGAGCAGAAAAAAGCCAACAAATGTTCAGTTCTCTGGATAAAATAAGTAACCCTGCATCAATAAGAACTATAAATAAAGAAAGCAAAAACATATCTCTGGTGTGCCTATTTCTCTTTAGTAGTTTACACTAAACGCATTTACAGAGGTGTTTGTATAACGATTCTCTGCTAGAATTGGGAGATGATAATATGCAAGTGTGATGCTGATGCGTGTAGACTTGAATAAACTCAGAATTAATGAAAATAATTAAAAAGGTATGACATGAGTAGACTCAGTTTGCAGACGAAAGAGAATGTGACTGAGCCTTTCTCACAAAATGTCAACTGTTCCTCAATTTGAAAATTCTTAGTTTTTGATATTTGTATTGAACTTGATGAAATTTCAGAGTTCAGGTACAAAGATTTGTCATATGTACAGTCTTGACAGCTGAGTTGTCTGAGCAACGAGATGCTTAAAACAAGCCAGGCAGGCATCTCCAAATATTCACAAGTATTAAGGAAAAACAAGACTTAAAAAAAAACACATTTGTACGAAACTACAAAAACTTTACAGAAGCAAAATTAATTGTCAAAAATATTGTCAGTTTAAATCATTTTAACAATATAACAGATTTATAACACCACCCATCCTCTCTGCTATGTCAGGGCCTATTGTCCCTCAGTTCTACAGCATGAACCGGCCTCAACCTCGACAGCAGACCCCCCAGGTGGGGGGGTCACTGCCATACCGCCGACCCCCTTCTGTGACTGGTCAGCCAATCCCAACACAGAACCATGTCAACGGCGGTCCATGCTACAACCAGAGTCCAGGTATGCAGTGTAAAACATGACTGTAAAATTACAGTTTGTATTAATTCCAAGTCATTTCAATTCTGCATGGGTTTGAGAGGGCCAGGTTCCTGCATTTTCTGATTTTATTCGAAAGACCTGAAAACTAACATTTACATGTTGTTAAAACTTCCATACAACAATAGGAGGGTTGCCTTAGATTTTTGCAGAGTAATGCACTTGTAATAACCTGTCTAGAGTCAGGAAAGTTAGCTGTGGTTTTAGAAAAAGGCTTGAGAAGGCTCTGGCAGTATCTTAATGAAATCCAACTTTGTGTTTGTTTGCAGCGTCCCCTCCACCCCCATCCCTTCTCCAGTTTACCCCACAGCTTCCACTAATGGGTTTTGTTGCTCGAGTTCAGGAGTCCAGTAAGTTTGTGTGCTGGCTGGTTTTATTTTTGTTCATTTTCTTTGATTTTAGTCATTTATTCACAGAAAAGTGTTGACCCAACTCTAACTGGGTTCACTTACATGAGTATACAGAAGATGTTGCTTTTTGACTTGTGGCCTAATTTTGCTATTTCAAAAATGACTTGTACCTCCAGTTTCAGACACCCCTCCTCCCCCACATCCATCTGCTGAGAACCACTCGGGGCCAGAGGAGCCTTTACCCACCCCACAGCCAGTGGAGGACGGACACGAGGAAGAAGACTCTGCAGTAGTGGAGTACAATGATCCATACGCTGAAGAAGACCCACCGTGGGCCCCCAGAAACTATCTGGAGAAAGGTGTGCTAGAGAAGTACACGAGAATGTCTTAATTATCAGCAGTCCACACCATTTCCTGACTGCAACATGAAAAATATTCATTTGAAACTAAAGTGAATGTAAAATTAGTAGCACCCGATGAATTCATAACAGCTGCTGCTGATGTGACACCTTCTTGTAAATGTCAGCGCTGCTGCTTCAATCCTCAGATTCTAGAGGAGTTTAGTGGAGCCAGTCTGCTAGAGTTTACTGTTTCTTTCAGACTCTGAGTGACTTTTATTAACAGCTGTGTGAAATATAAAACAATCTTTGTATTTTGAGAAAAATTAGATTTTTCCTCTACCACTGAGACTTGTATAGAAAGAAAAGAAAACCATGGTATAACTGTATGAAATAACTTCTTTTTTTATGTTTTGTCGCCCCCCAGTGGTGGCTATCTATGACTACACAGCAGACAAAGAGGATGAGTTGTCCTTTCAGGAAGGGGCAATTATTTATGTCATCAAGAAGAACGAGGATGGGTGGTATGAAGGAGTGATGAACGCCACCACCGGCCTCTTCCCTGGAAACTATGTTGAGTCCATCATGCATTACGCTGACTGAGGAAAAGCTCTTACATGTCACTGTTGGGCTTCAATCATAGCTTAGATCCAAGTCCAGAGTTTAAACTTTTGTACAGAAAGGTTGATTCTGGTCCACACTTGTGTTCTGCTCAACTAAATTCAGACTAACCACTTTAAAACAAGTAAATCATCACTTTTAATAGAAATATTTATTTGACAGAGATTTTGTTTTCTTACCGATAAGGCCTTTCATTCAGCGTTTCTTTGATGTTTCAGATGTTCTGTGCACTGCACCTTTCTTGTTGGACTATGAGAAGTATTACGCGTGTTTTAGACAGAGTCAAAATGATCAGACCTTTAGTTTATTAAGGAGTGACGCTTTTCTGGTGACATTGAGTCATTTAGAAAAGCAAAATAGGGAAAAACCCTACTTTCATTCAAAAATAATTTGTGAACACCAATTAATTAAGCAATACTGTGATTTTTTTTTTAAATGTGTTATCCTTTATTTTGTTTTCATTAAGGTGCTCTTCAAAAGTTAGATTCTGTTTTTTATGATGCAGTTTCTTGAGAAACAATATTTAAACCACGCTAATGCATTCAGATGTTACAGCAATAAGTCCAAGCTTTTAGGAAATAAAAGATTGTGTGTGGCGGAAAGGTGTCATGCATGTATATAAGGTTCAGAGAAGACATAAAGATTCACCTGTAGACTGGATTTTATTCTGATTATAGAGATTTGTTTAAAAAGCCCGATATAAGAAGTTTATTTTCTTGTGATGCCATTCAAACATATCTGTTGTCCAGAGATTACCAATATCCACAAATTTACTGAGAAATCAGACACGCAGATAAAAAAAGATCTATTTAACAGCAAACATTTCCCTAAGAGTTGTCAGATTTATACATTTTCTCCAGAGTAATGCAGTTATGTGCATTCATGAAAACACTTCAGAGCTGCAGCTAATGGCTCTCATTTTTAAAAATGTATAAAACAAAAATATTAAACAGAATATTTCAGAATTGAAAGACACAGCAGAATTACTAAGTAATTACTAAAAATATATTAACATCAGCTTGTTTTGTCCTATTCAAGACTTTCTCTAGGATATATTTTCTGTTGATTAGTCTTATTTTAGGTCAAATTTTATGCTAAAAACATGTGACTACAGTTACCCACAGCATGTACAGTAAAACCTTCACGGAGGCTGATTTTTGTTCCAAGTAGTCCAGTGCGTTTTGAAAAGGAACACAACATTTCTGACTAAAGATTAACAACAGGCGCTAATGAAAGACTGTCAAGGATGATAGAACGCAATATGACATTAAACCAGTTTGTTTGGATTTGATCCCAGAAGTAGGACTTCTCATGATCAAAATAACGTAAGCACTTTTTAATCATAATCAAACAAAAATGAGAAACCACATGTTTTTTTAGTGTGTGTGAGAAAGTGAGTGCACATCCAAAAGAAAATTACGCAATGAAAATAATTCTCTCAATTCTTGCTTTTTGTTACATTTGCCTTAAACTGCAATCTTCCTGCTTTATTGAGCCTTATTTTCATTTTTTTTTCTTGTCAGTGAAGTAAAAATAAAAACCAGATACATAGGGCTTTGACAAATAAACTGGAAAAGTGAAAAGGAGTTAAGAAATGATAAACTAAGAAGAGCCTCTAGATCTTTACCGACTGCGAGAGCAGAACTGCAGCTGAAGGTGTTGAAGTTGCTCTTTAGATTTGAAAGTTGCTTCTGTGCCATAAGGTTTCTTACTTGCACTTTTCTCATGTAACTTAACTCCACATGAACTTTACAGATTCACCTGTAGCTGAAAGGTCCTTGTTAGTTCGGCAGTGAAACTGCCAAAAAAAAAAAAAAAACACTCGATGTGTGTAGAGGAAGAGCAGTTATTGAGAGACTGATGTTGATGTTTGTGAGCTTTTCTTTCTTTTTTTTTTCCTCAGCATGAGTGTTTATGTTGTGATTTTTCCTTCTGTTTGGTAAATATTGTATAGTAACAGGACATTCTATTCAAGCCAGTAGATTTGAATGCAAACTATTGATCCAAACCAGTTGAGAATTTAAAGACAAATTTAGTAGGTACATGCAAGTCTTGTATTTAATCTCGGATGTAGCTGCGCTTCCGATGGCTCTGTCTCTTTATAGTCCCCTGAAGTTAAATCTTGGTGAGTTCAGTGATTCTCTGACCCTTCTCTACTTCCATCATCGGATCAACACTTTATTATCAAAATGGATTTCAATTAAAAAGTAAATGCACTCACAGGGAAGACAATAATTACTTAAGCAAGTTACCATAGTTACAGAGACTCGCTGTGTTTCTGTTGTTGTAAATCCTTGCTCATCCTCCTCATCCAAAGTCTTGGTACTTAATTGTAATTGTTCGATTTGAAAGATGACCTTGTGATGAATTATGATACATCTCTTCAAGTTTAACCGTCTTTTTAAATCAGGTTTAATTGTCCAAATAGTATGATGTGTTGAAAGTTTAATTTGTTTATCCTAACTATTTTTTTTACTTGTTTGGCCTTCAACTTGACCCAGTGACGAACCAGTTCCAGGTGTTCTGTTGTGGTGTAGATGCTTATTAAACATTAGAAACTATCATTTTAAATGTGAGGATATCTTTAATGCCAGTTTTGCATCAAATCTGTTTATTTACAAATGTCAGCCCTGGTTATGATCATCCCTGTAGTGAAGTATTGATAAGTTCCTAGAAAACACCACCATAAAAATGAACTTTTCCATAAATTCCCATGTGTTCTTCCCTGTCTGATCCCTACTTCCCTTGTGGTTATGTAGTGAAGTGGACCTGCACAAATACCAGGTGGGGATTGGGACTGTTGCCAGTTTTTGAAGTTTACAGTGTGCTCGTCTGCATGCAGATTATATAACTGACCTTTTATTCATAGTCTTCATTTTTTTTTTTTTTTTCATGTTTCACCAAAATGCTTTAATACTGTTTGATGAGCTTCAACTTGTAAAGCTCTTGTGCAGTTTTTTTGTTTTAATGTCCCTTTATCAGAAGTCACGTGTCTTTGAACTGTATACTTTCTCCGAAATGGACGTGGATATTTTTGTGCCATAAATCTGCGAGTGTGTTGTGATGTGACTGCAGATATGTGTGATGAAGTGGTGATGAACCAAACCTGACCTTATTAGATGAAGTGAGTATGGACCTGAAAACAGTGCATGTTCTGTGTTTTTTGTTTTTGTTTTTTAAAGAGGCATTTTACAACAATAACCAAAGTATGCCAGATTACACACAGAAAAATGTCAATGTGTTTTCAAATATTCTTATTTAGATGTTTTACTTTTTTTTTTTTTTTTTTGCTGCTTTTTATATGTTAATCAGAAGTTCATTATCAAAATATTGCTACAAGTTTATATGGTCTTAGTCTAAAATTGTAATATTACAACTACTTATTCTTAATCAGTTATTGTGGATGTTTTTAATAATTATTTGTACAAAAAAAAAAATTTAAACATGATATGTAATTCTAGAGAGAATTTTCAACTTTAAGAATTGTTCTCCAAATTAAGATTATTAAAGAAAAGATGACACATTTACTAATCACATATTCAGGGGGAAAAAACAATTACAAATCAGACTTGTATTGTCTTTATCCCAGAAAAGAACAAAAACAATCATGTAAATATATTGTCACTAAGAGCAACAGAAAACTGAGAAACTTGAGCTTTTAAAAACGACAAGTGGGTATAAGGTCTTAATTGAACATGTGAGCGGAGTTGCAGGTGAGTTTCTGATCAAATTTTCTTAATATTTTGTGATGTTTTGGCATACTTTGATTTTTGTTTTGCATTCAGTATCCCTTTAAAGAAGTGTGGATTGACAGACGATCTGTGAAATGACAGATTGCTTCTCCAAGACTCATGTTCACCAGGAATACACCTCATCGTCCTAGTTGAATTTATTTGTTAAAGAATTAAAAACTTTATTTGACAAAATACATCTCCCATGTTTACTTTTGAACATGTCTATCTATTGAACATGTGGAAATGAAAGCTTTCTTCTTTTTTTTTTTTTTTTAAGACTCACTCCACTTCGACCTGAGAGCTTGGCTTCCTTCCAGGTAGAACCCTTAGTCTCAGTAAGCGGCACCGTCCTGGTGGATCTTGAAGTGTGGAGGAGCTTTCTGCTTTTTCAAATGAATCAGCTGAAAGCACACTGCTGTTTTGTTTAAAAAAAAAAAAACTAAGAAAAAATAGAATAAGTTACATTACTAAATAAATGTTTTAACAGCCAACTTGAGTTTTTTGTTTTTTTGTTGCTTTTGTTACTGAAGCTGTTTTGATTACTTAGGAGGTTAAAAATGTCACTTTCAGAATAAATAAGAAAACATTGTAATAGAGTCAAATAATATTTAACATTTGTTTTAGATTTTTACACTAAATATAAGTTCAATTAAAAATAAATGAAAGCCTTATTTATTAAGCTGTAGATAAAATTTGCATTTTCTCCATCAAGGACACATTAAAATCAGTATTGTATTTATTTATGGGTTTGTAATAACGTTTGTAGAGTGTTAAAACTTGCATATCGGCCTGAGCATCCTTGTTTAAGTTTAAAATAGTCCATGATGACTTGGTGACACACCTGGCTTTACCTGGCTTGCACTGTTTGTTCTCCAACATGGCGGAACAACTGCTGCACGGTAACTCGGTTACGTCATTAGGAACACCCTATCTAAACGTAAAAAAAAAAGCCCAATTAATAATTAGACACAATTCGACAGAAAAGAAATAATTTTAACATTTTTAATATGAGAATACACTTTGACTAAACTTGAAAAAAAAAAAATCGCCAAAAAAAAAAAAGTTGAAATACAAAATCACTTCGGAAAAACGCAAGTGCTGATGGGTAAAATAGACAATCTTGGCTAGGTATCTCTCCTTTTAGGGTAACTTTTCAGTAATTTATAATTTCGAAACATAAACTAAACTAATTTCTTGACCGCATATTATAAAGACAAAAATATAAACATTAAAAACTAAGTAATCCGTCGTTAAAGAAATAAACCTGTAAACATGAAACTACATAACCCACAATGCATTTCCCTGAAAGGGTCAAATTGAAATTTAAACGGCTAACGCACTACTCCCACTGCGACAGCCCGGTAACAGTCTTGAAAACAAGACACCTTGTGATATTTTATTTGTTTGGATTATCTTATTATATGGGACTATTATGACGCCACTGAATCGATTTTTGTGGAGTTTATCGAATGGGATATCGAACACTGCGATGGCTTAACTGCTTTTTGTCAGCTAGCCTCGCTGCGCGAGCTAAGCTAACTCGTAGCTCACTTTGCTCCACAGATTTGAACTCATGTGAAGAGTTTCCGATCTTTTTTTCCACGTGTCTCATTCAAAGATGAATTGACCTACTTCACTTTCTGTACAGCAGATCTATTCTTTTAACGGGACAATACGCCGTCCTAAAAACGGCACCAAAATTCGCTCTAGCTGATCGGACTCGGGTGAGGAGACATGACCCTCGCACCGAAGGAACTGTCCAACCTGCTGAGCATCATCTCGGAGGAGGCTTGCTCCAACACCTTTGAGAGCCTCTCCACCCACTTCCATCATTACTTCGGGAAAGCGGAGCACTTCAGGGTGGGTTCGGTGCTGGTCATGCTCCTCCAGCAGCCGGACCTGCTGCCCAGTTCCCCGCAGCGACTCACCGCCCTCTACCTGCTCTGGGAGATGTACCGCACCGAGCCGCTGGCCGCCAACCCGTTCGCAGCCGTGTTCGCCCACCTGCTGAATCCCGCACCTGCCGGGGAGGAGCAGGAGAAGGTCCTGTCCGGTAAGTTTGTTTAGTTCCAAGACCTAGTTGGTCACTTTTTGTGTCAAAAAAAAGGGAGCTATCAACTTTAACGGCCAGCGGCTGTAGAGTGACTCCGCAACATGGAAAATCTCACCCACTGTTTACTCTTTTTGGTGATCTACCTGTCTGTTTTGTGGCCAGGCTTTCTGCCACCCATCACCCAGCCAGAGAAATTCTTCTTGTCCCAGCTGATGTTGGCGCCACCCAGAGACCTGTTCAAGAAGACACCCAGACAGGTGTCCTGCATGGACGTCAGCAACATGCCTCAGTCCATAGACATAAGTGGACTTCAGCTGGCTTTGGCAGGTCAGTGGAGACTAACAGAGTTGCTGAGCTTTTACCAACTCTGCAGCATCACCCCTCTGCAGAGTCAGTAGTCGTTTCAATAAGGTTGCCAAGTATTACCGCTGCTCACAAGTACATGAAAAATGCACCATCTTAGAGTTTGACTTTACTCATCTGGACTAATGATGTTGTCCTCATTGACACAACAAAAACAAAGCTAAAAGGCTGGAGCTTTGACAACAGAAATAAATAAGTAAACAAATGAAGCATCAAACCAGTATTGAACCACTTCCCATGTTGTATCAAGTATTGGTTCAGTTAGTCAATACTTCGTTTCAGTGACATCTAGTGGTGAGAGAGAGAACAACACCACAATGTCTTATCCGATTAGAATAACTGAAATGTATGTGTAGTTTTTGTTTGTTTGTTTGTTTTTGCAGCATCAATTATGCAATGTGTAATTTGTGAGTTTTTAAATCATGTGAATGATTGTCAGATAAACGCTGTTAAATGATGGGCGAAGCTCAGAAATACAATCTGACAAATGGTCAGCAAACACACTCAAGCTTATGATGCCTGTTTCCTTGGTAACATGTTTGTCCTGTAGAGGAGAGTTTCTGACAGTGTAACGGTTAACTTCAGTACCAAAGAGGTTTGACTTTTGCTTAATGTCATCATTTGTTGCGAAGTTGCACTAAATCAAAATGCTTGAATTTTTGTTCACCTCATATAAAGCTCACACACAGAACAGGTTACTGTGTTTTTCACCTGCTACAGTATAAAACCATAAAGCAAATAAGATAATTTTTCAGTTCACTTAATAGTCAACTTAAGAAATGCCTGACACTTTCTAGACAAATGTTTAGGAAGCATCAGTGGTTTAAATTACATCCTAACCTGAAACACACTGTTGTGGGGGTTTTTTTTGTTTGTTTTTTTTAATATTCTTTTCTTTTGATTGTTTCTTTGTCTTTGTGTCGTAGAGCGACAGTCGGAGCTGCCCACTCAGAGTAAAGCCAGCTTTCCAAGCATCCTGAACGACCCAGATCCAGACTCGTCCAACTCAGGTTTCGACAGCTCCGTAGCCAATCAGATCATAGAGTCTCTGGTCACCGGGCCTCGTCCTCCACTAGAGAGTAAGTGTTCGTGATGCTGCTGAAATGTGAATAACTGGTTTTGTTGTGTTTGAAACTGTCTCCACCTGGAGCTTTATTCAGTTCCAAGATGATGGTTAAAGGTCCATTCTTGCTTACTAGTACATAAATATAGCTTCCACTTGCTGGATAAAAAGAACATGTGTTTTCTTAAACATTAATAACAAAGTTAGGATTGCTGTTTGCTTCATTTCTAGTTTTGTTTTGTTTTTTTCCTTTAAACTTCTTAAAGTGTTAAAGTCTGAGCAGGATCTGCCGTCTTTCTCTGTTGTGGTGTCCTGAGATTATAATTCTTTGCTGTTCACATCCTGACTGATGGTGCTGACCTGATGAATATGAGGACACCTGATTGTAGGTGGAGCTGTGGTCACCGTGATGAGGACCAGAACCTGCAGAATGACTTCAGAGTGTAAAGAACTTTGTCTTCATCTCAGGTCACTTCCGGCCCGAGTTTATCAGGCCTCCGCCTCCTCTCCACCTGTGTGAAGACGAGCTGGCCTGGCTGAACCCTATCGAGCCGGACCACACCGTCCAGTGGGATCGCTCCATGTGCGTGAAGAACAGCACCGGCGTGGAGATTAAACGCATCATGTCCAAGGCCTTCAAGAGCCCACTCTCTGCCCAGCAGCAGTCCCAGGTGAGTTCATCACAGGACGTTGTGGATGTTTTTATTGGAGCACTAAAGTGAAAACCAGTGATGCTGTCATCAGCTGATAAACAAACTCTTACATTTGAAGATTCTACGGCAACATTAAGTACGTTACCAGGTAACATTTGGCATAAAGCAGCTGATTCCTAATAAACTACCAAGTGATGATTTAGACTTTAATACATCTTTAAAACCAAAAGTACTCATTGACATGCCATATGTTTCAAATAAGATCAGGAGACCTTCACATCAATGTGATTTAAAAAGTCTTAACATATAAATGTTTCAACTTTGAAATAATATATATCCCTCATCTTTTCTTCCGTCTCTGCAGCTGCTGGCTGAGCTGGAGAAGGATCCAAAGCTGGTTTATCACATCGGCCTGTCGCCGGCGAAGCTGCCCGACCTGGTGGAGAACAACCCGCTGGTGGCCATCGAGATGCTGCTGAAGCTGATGCAGAGCAGCCAGATCACGGAGTACTTCTCAGTCCTGGTCAACATGGACATGTCTCTGCACTCCATGGAGGTGGTCAACAGGTGAGGCTGCTCCACCTGGTTTTGTTTATTCGTTTTCAGGCTGCAGCCCTGACAGAGAGACGGTTCAACTCAGCTCATTGATTAATACTGTGATAAAGGAGGCATTTGATGGTTTCTTGTAATGACAGGAGAGTGCATCCACCTCACCTGAGCATCTGAAAAATAAATGTTTTGGATAGTTGAAGAAACTTGATTTTAACAATCCAGAGTGTTAATGCTGAATAAGACTGTTATTTAAAACGTCAGTTGTCGTCGTGTATCATTCACCTTATAAGTTTATTTTTTTGGAAATATTTCTTCATAATCCCAATTTACAAGTTTTTTTTTTTTTTTGGTTTTGATGGTTTATGTTGACAAAATGAGGAGGAAAAAACACTGCTGCATTTTAAGAGGTAAACAAAAGGCGTACACCTAAAGTGAATGAGTGTAGTGACGTTACTGACATCAGTGTCCGGTTCTGCTGTTGTCTTCAGTTTTGGTTTATTCTGGTGCCGAGTTAAAGACGTGACCTGGTTCAGCTCCAGAACAAAAAAAAAGTTTGTCTTTTAAAATGGATGTACTAGTAAGCTTTGTGTCCTTCCCCCACCCTCAGACTGACCACCGCCGTGGACCTGCCTCCAGAGTTCATCCACCTCTACATCTCCAACTGCATCTCTACGTGTGAGCAAATCAAAGACAAGTACATGCAGGTAAAGTTTAGTCACACATGAAGTCCTAGCTAATGTTTGGAAACGCTTGAAGGATGTGAAACTTTATTGTGGAGGAGGTCAGGGCCACACCTACTCCCCCCAATTAAAAAAAAGGATTTACAAACATGAATGTTGAATTATTCTAAAACACTGTTTCCTTCCTCCAGAACCGACTGGTCAGACTGGTCTGCGTCTTCCTCCAGTCACTGATCCGAAACAAGATCATCAACGTTCAAGACCTCTTCATCGAGGTCCAGGCCTTCTGCATCGAGTTCAGCCGCATCCGTGAAGCCGCCGGCCTCTTCCGCCTCCTCAAGACCCTGGACACCGGAGAAAACCCGGCAGAGGCCAAACCTGCCAAATGAAGACCGTCGGAGCCGCAACGACACGTTCACGTCTCTGTGCATGAGAGGAGCAGACGCTAACGCACATCACGCCGAGTAAATATTGTAAATATCCAGTGTTTTTCTTCTTGGACTCATTGCTCTCCATCTGCAGTTTGGCCTCTGAACTCTTTTCTCTCCTAACAAATGAAAAATGAACTCAGGATTTGGTTTCCTCCAGCACGACTGTTATGGAGTTGAATTAAAAAGGTTGTTGAATTTAAGTTTGGTAGTTTCTCATTGGTTGAGTGTCATCCAGGCTGGCAGACTCCTTTCTGATCTGTGAAGATCCAGATGTGAGCAGCCACCACTTGGTGAGCCACCGAAGCCGAGTTCTTCTTCGTCAGAGACGTAAACGGCAGTTAAGATTTGTAAATCCCCTCTGTGTGCAGTTACAGGGCAGGCTGGGTCACGATTGGCTGAGACCGTGTCCTCGTTCCCAGGTTTATAGGACAAATAATGGGTTCATATTTGCTACATCTGTCTTGGCTTCAGTCTGGAAGGTTGACGTCCAGTTTTTCAGCCCTGATGTGGAGGTGCAGCATGAATGACTTCATCGGGGCGGTGCAGACGTACTTTAGTCATATAACACAACGTACGATCGTCTGGGCAGGAAGTGAGTCATAATACTCGTGAAAAGACCTTATTTAGTGTTTTACTTTAAATAGTACTGATGGCAGATCAGTTTTTATTAAAAAAAAAAAGAAGGTCTTAAGACTGCCATCACTGTTACAGATACAGTTTGTGCTTTATCAGGATATATTTAAAGAACTGCGTACACACAAGCGTTTAGTATAAAAAATCTGTTTTATTTGGTCACATTTGAAAAAAAAAACTGATGTGGGTTTTGTCTCCAAGAAGATTCTAGCTGAGACTCATGACGTACCAAAGAAGTGAACCGTGAATATTTAAAGGGAACGTTTCAGCCGTTCACCAGACGAACCGAGCAGATCTTTCACATCGAAGCTGCGTTACAGCGGAAGAGAACCGCTTTACGTTTAAACAAGAGCGCGACGAAACCTGAGCAGGAGTGGTTCAGCAAACACAGAAAATAACGACTATTTATGGAAATAAAACCGAGGCAGAAATTCTTCCTTAAAAGCTGAACTGGACTCTGAAACATTTCACACCACTTGAAAATGAATACAATAAATTAACACCATTGAAGGGGGAAAAAATGGGACATTTGTAACTTTAAACCTCCAGTGAACTTGAAAGGGCTTTAATTATTTATTATTATTATTATTTCATTATTAACCAGAATAATTAACTGTTGTAACAGTTATTATTGCAGTGCATGATTTTATTTTTATAGTCCTTCAAAGTACATGAGACAGAAATTATATGGCTTGAGTTATTTTTTTTTACATTTTGAATTTAAAGTCAGTGAAGCCAACAAGTTGGGTTTTCTTTTTTAAATTGAAACGAATCGATTTAAATCAGTTAACAGATAAATGCTTAAAAAAAAATACATTTCCAAGTCAGTGATATGTGAAATGCAAAAGCAAAGTTGGTAGAGGATTTCTAATGACAAAGAAACTTCTCAAAATATAAAAGGTTAAGTTTAAAAAGCATTCGTCTCTGGTTTAAGTGAAGCTGTTTGTTGATAATGATTTCTGCCTCTCCAGCATGTTTGTGGGAGTAAAACAATCCCGTCTTGAGGTGAAAGCGTTAGTCTCAAAAAAGCGTAGGAAATGAAAATGTAACAGACTGTGCCGTAATTTTGATGCCTGGTTAGAAACCCAACCAACCAGACGGCTGGTTGGAGTTACCGATGCCCGCTGTCGCATCAGCAGTCCCTTCCCCTCCTTTCCTCAGTCGTTGGCCCGTTTCCATATTCAGGGTCTTCCAGGTCGGCGATGGGAGGTCGTGGAGTTCGCCGCGGTGCTCAGGCTCTCCTCATCCCCCGCGCCATGAGGCAGGCGAACACGGTCATCACCATCTTCGGTTTGACCTCCACCAGGTCCTCGGGCAGCGCGTACACTCGGGCGCCGATCTTCCGGGCCATGGAGATGGCGTACCTGCCAATGACATCACGTCAGATGATGGAGACGGTGAAGCCGGGGCGACATTTGTCATCGTGGCAGATGCACTCGAGCATATGTGCAGGAAAACTAACCCTCTAACAAAAAAGTCCTCGATCCTTGCCCAGCACTAGTGCAGCTCTGCTCTCACCAGTGAAACCTCTTCATCAATAAAAGAACGGGTCATTGTTCAGACTCCAAACATGCAGAAGACTGATTACCCGATCAAATTAAGCGTATTTCTGCTTTATGAGGGGAAAAAGAGAGGAGCTCTAGATTTGAGGAACAAAACCTGCTTTTGAGCAGGATATGTGCACTTTGAGTATAAGTTAACCCCCTTTCTTGGGTTTAGGTATCTGAAACAGAAACCCCCCGAGTTCCCTTTTTTCAGGTTCAACATATTCAGAGTTTTCACAGAACCTGGTTTCTGAAATAGGCTCCAGGGTTTAATCGCTACAAAACCAGGTTCCACTGAGCAGTTTGGGTCAGCACGTACCTATTTTTCATTTATTTACTGGTAATCCAATTGTCAAAAATGTCAAAGGGTGCCAGAATTCCTGACTTCTGTGCAGAAGATGCAACTATGGTGATGGTTAGCAAGATCTCTGATGTGGCTCCAGCTGAGCAGGAGTAAATGGAGTAAATGCAGGGTGAGTACAGGGAAAAGATAAAGATGATGGAGTGGTATAAAGAGAAAAAAACTGAAGCGGTTGGATTTGATGGATCGTATCTACAGACACAGACGGTCGTCTGTGTGAAGCGAGGGAACAGCCACTGCTGCTGGAGATGATCACGAGTCCATCAGCAAGTTAGTCGGCGAAACTCGTCACTCGCTCTAAACCAACCTGAAGGGGTTTGTAGTGGAAACCCAGCTAAAGATGCTGTAGATTAATCTAAATCTCGACCTACTTTGCATTGTTCAGTTTCTCCTCCTCCGTCAGGTCCTCGGACTTCACCAAGTCGTATCTGATCGACCCAGGCTGGATGGCATCGATCAAGTCCAGGACTGGCATGCTGCTGCTGATGGACATGTCCTACGCAAACGGAAAAAAAAACATCAGCTGAAATACTCACACAAGGACTGTCTTTAGTACTGACAGAAGATGTTCAGGGCTCCGGATGGTTCATTTCACATCCATCCACATAGAAGGTGAAGGTGAAGCGGTCATGTGGTACCTTAAAGCTGGAGATGGTTCCCTTTTCAGCATGTGTGAGTGTGTCGTTGACCCAGGACACAATGGTGTCGTCGATCACTTTCTGTCCATCGCCGAGGTCCTCCAGGATGTTCAGGGTGTACCTAAACGGACACGTTGTTAAAATGAAAGATTTCAGGTTCTGACCCATTCTGACCCGTTACCAAGATGCTTAAATTGACAGTCAGCAGAAATAATCAGTGGAATCAGCTATGCTCAGCTCCACGTGGAAATTATGCGACTTTTTTTTTTCAGTTTGCGTGTGGCTTAAATTACATAAACTCTTTTTTTCTTGAGGGAGCAGAACTCATTTTTAAGTCGTGCACAAACTAACTGCTGAGTCCAGTGATCACAAGAACTCTTGAAGAAATGAGGAGAAGATGAGGAGATGGTGGGGTCGTATCACCTCCTCATGAGCTGCCAGAGCAGAGCCAGGGTGAGGGTTCGATTCCCTGCATTCAGATCCTGACCCGCGATCCCCACCAAGGAGAACTTGGCCTCTTTTTTGCCCAGCTCCACTGCATAGTTACAGTTCTCCAGCTGGAACGCAGAAGAACAGGTCATATTGGAGGCAGTCCAGTTATTCCTGACACGATTTTTACTGCTGTAATTAGTTAGCTCGTTGCTTAGTAACAGACTACATTGGTGTGTGTAGTTTATTTGCATGAACCATGTCTGAAGTTGAAGAGTCATTTTTCCACATTTGACAACAAAACGCAGATTACAAAGAGGTCATAAACACCATTTCATCGCGATTTACTAACAACTAACCTAAACCTGGAACACTTTAAAACCATTTTATTTAAAAAGATGTTGATGAGGTCACACTGGGTTAATCAGAACTTCTGGGTTTACCAAGGTTCTGTACCTTCTTCATGTTGCTGCCAAGTTTGGAGTAGGGAGGCTTGTTGACTCTGTCCCAGTCAACTGGTACTTTGATCTTCTCGTACAGCTGGAAGATCACCAGGGCATCGTCAATGTCTCTGTAACACACACACACACACACAGGTTGTGTTTGCCTCTGTGGTGATATCAGGACACGTTCCTCAGCCGTCTGCAGAGAGATATCCCACAACAGTGTTGCCGAGAGCGAAGAGCTGAAAGCGTTCTTACGCGTAGAGGTGGTTGACGCGAGGGTTGACGCCCAGCGAGTTCATCCAGTTCCTGAAGGTCCGCTCCTCCCTGGTTTCACCTGCAGAAGAACGTCAGCCATCACTGATTTAAAAGCCGGGAAACGAGCATCACGGGAGGCGCGAGTCTCTGGTTTGGAAAGAGAACAAGGAAGCTGCGGCTGAACTAAAACTCGCCTTCGATGGAGCTCCAGTCGATGTCCTGGTTCTCTGGCTTTTTCAGAGCTGGGTACTTGTTGAAAAGGTTTGCCACAAAAGCCAAGTTGAGCTTGGGGTTGCCACGGACGACGTCAGCTGGCATGACGAACTGCCTGCAGCCAAGCCGGTCGGCCTGGTCCAGCATGCACTCGGCCCTTTTAATGTCCTCCTTCTCCTGCAGAGGGACGGAAAACGTGGTCAGCCATGTTTCAAACATGTCCACAAATATCAAAATGAACACACTTTACTGAAGCCCACTAACAACATTTCTGGCCCGTGTGGAAGATGCTATAACTCGGCCTGTCTTATGACCTTTGGTCCACATCTGACCCACATGACGCTTGTCGGTGCAGCCGCTGAGCACGAGCGGCCAGAAGTAGTCCAGATAAGACTCAGATGTGTCTGATGTGTGCATTATTTGTCTTAAAATAGCTATCGGATAAAGGAGTCTTCTCACCCTGAGTCCCGACATGTCGATGGCGATGGGAGGAATTCCCTCTTCATCTCCTTTGGGAGCCACCTGGTTCAGGAGATTGTAGTACGCTTTGGAGTCCTGAAACATGGACCAGAGAACAGTTCTGTTAATGGAATGTGAGAAAACACATATGTATGCTTGCATTTTGACTTGTTTTATTCGACAATGAAACCGATTGACTTTTAGGACTGGATTGGAGGAGAGACGTCATCTGCATCCATGGAGGCGTTGCCTCCAGTTTGTTGGAATTTGACATGTTTGTAGAAATCGAGACGGACCTCTCTCAAGTTTCAATTTGATTTGCTGGTCCATCTTTCTAGATGTGGGTGGGATCTGTCAGGAAGGCATGTTTGGAGTTTCGCTGCCGCAATAATTACAAAAACATAGTTCTGAAGCTGGAGACTGCAACAGCCTCAAACCCTTCCATCTGCTGTCTTGGAACAAACTGCATCTTTATTAGAAAGATCAATTTCTGTCAGAAAGAAAACAAGCAATTTTTGGATGGCTGGATAAAAGTTTGTTCTTCGTGAGTAATTTGAATTACTTATACAAGTACTTGTCTTTCTTGTGGATTTGAGCTTTAATTCTCCCTTCTTCTTTGTTGTTCTTTTATTTTTATTTATTTATTTTTATTTATGTGCCTTCAGTGGTAGTGGTGAACTTTTTTTCCAGGCAGAAAAGCCCACTTCCCAGATAGATGTGATAAATTTGGAGGTAGGGGAAATATTCATCTGGATAAATACTAATGGTTTTGATGTAGACATTAGGATTTAAATTTAAAAAAAAGAAAAAAAACAGCTGTCAGATCAGTGTCAGTCCTGTGTTATAACCACCTTGATGTCAGAGCTGAAGTTGTTGATCTTGCCGCAGCCGGCCTCTTCCAGGTGATAGTTGGCCCAGCGAAGCAGCAGCTCTTCAGGAGAAAGTTTCATCAGATCCTCCAGACTTTCTCCATCACGCAGCAGAGCGATGAGAGCTGCACACACACACACACACACACACACATTGATCCAAATGAGGAAGAAATGTAACGGAAGTAAAACAAAACAAAGTTCATTTGTATGAAGAAACATCTGTTTTTGTTTCAGATTTATGGCTCCGAATTCTCAAATGCGTTATCCCTCAGTTATTTAGAGCCGTTGTTCCCCCATGTTTCCTGCCCTCAAACTGAGGTAACTTTCTCTCATCGGTATAAGTCCAAACATGAGCAAAAAGGCTCACAGAGGTAATTCTAAAAAAAAATGCTAGAATGTTCCTTTAAAGTTTTGGAAATTTGGCGGGTGATTTCCCTGGACTCTTATTAGTCAGCTGACCAAGCATCACAAGGACACACTTCCTGACAACAAGCACATGTGGCTCACGTGTTTTTTCTTTTTATTTATTTATTTCTGATTGGTTGAATTAGCGGAGGCTTGTTGACATATGAGCGTGGACCTTCTTGCGAGTCAGACACAGCACAACATGTTTTCATGATTTCCTTTAAAGGGCCTCGATGGCTCCAAACCTGTTCAGGTCAGAGTTGGATTCAGAGAATGAACGTGGACATGGCATCACCCACGGCAACAAGATCACAGGTCAGCTCAGTAAATCCAACCATTCATTACCTGCTGCTGTCTAACATTATGAGCTGCATCGTCCTCCAGTCACTCGCCATAACAGACGTTATTTCATAGGCATAGATGTGGGACATGTTTAGAAAACCGAGCCAAAATATAAAAAAGATAATGATGCTGTCCAAGTTAAAATACTTTTAACTTGGTAACATTTAAGGCTGTGTTGGTGCATTATTCAAAGACAGCAATCTGATGAAGCAAATAGATGGTCTTTTTTCTAGTGTGTGACAGAGCATAAAAGTGTGAAACTTGCTTCTAAGTTTCTGTACTGACAATATTTGCACAGCAATAATCATGGTCACTGAGCACAGTTATACAAAGCAGAGTTGTGCTGTTTGCCAACAGCAACCTTGGTCCCTCACACACTGCAGCCCTAATATAATAACACACACACACACACACACAAAAACGTCCTAAAGAAGGCGCCATTGTTCCCTTTTGGAAACTCCCACAGACTGAAGGACGGGTGCACAGACACTCATTAGGGACTGGTTTCAGTTACAGCTTGCAGGCATCGCAGGATCACACTTACATACACAGCTCGTCTCCCCATTTGCTTCTGTTGCTATCTACCAACAAGGTCCTGCTGCTCCTTCTCAGGATCGTACGCACAGGAGATAGAATATCAGTTAAAATGTCCCGAAGTGAAAGTGCTGTAAGAGGCAGCAGCTTCCAGCACTGGAACATCACCGACCTTCAGACCTTCACCTTTGACCTTTCTCCAAATGTTGCAGGACAACAAATACATTTACTCCAGACATCTTCTGAGGTCATCCAACCTTTTCTCACAACCACAAAGATAATACTTCGGAGATGTCTTGGAAGTAAAAATGTTTAAGATGTACAAGCAGGGGAAAACTCCATCCTTTGTCACTTTTAAGCTACTGGAGCTCTTGGTCATGTGTGATGCTTGGAAAACATAAAAATTTCACCATCTGCAACACTGGAAGAGAACATTCTCAGCACTCTGAAAAAACTGTAACATCAATTTCCCAATTTTTTTTAATCCTCCCATCACATCTCGTGATTGTCATAATTCAACTGAAAATGATCCAAAAACACAGAAAAGTGCAATATTTAGAAATGATCTTCCCGGGGAAACTTCTACTTATTCTTCTGGCCGTCACAAGCGAATGCCTAAACCTCCGTCTAACTCCGACCTTCAACTCTGAGGTCAACCGGTGTCCTTAGATCTTCCGTGCACAGAAACGAGAGCACCCACCTTCGTTCCTGCTGAGCTCGATGTCAGCGAACAGCCCGATCTTGATGACCTGCCACAGCAGACCCAGGACCAGGTGCTGCCTGCCCTCCTTCAGGTCTTCGGCTCCGATGTTGACCACGTGGCAGCCGATGGCTGACGCCGAGTTGAGAGCCAGATTCAGGTTCTCCTGTTAGATCAAGGGCAACGACACACGGCGTTCAGGCTTTCAGCGATCTGCAGTGAACCCGAAGTCAATCATCCGTCGGATCCTGTCTCACCTGGATGGTAAAGGGCGTGAGCTTCTTCTTGTTGATGGTTCTCTCGTCGATGGTGTCAGGGACAGACAGGTTGATCATTTTACTAACAAAAGAGACAAATCAAATTACAGGCTTAGAAAAGAGTGTAAAACACACTTTAAAAACGTTGATCAACCCTTCCTCCGCTGCTGATTTCAGAGCTGTTGTGGTGAACAGAAATAAAATAAAAGAGTAAAGCAGGAAGTACCAGAGGACGATTCCGTCTCCCATAGCGGTGAACAGGTCATTGTTGTTTGGATCCATCGGAAGAACATGTTTGCAGTCCGCATCCTTCTCCAAAGCTTTATTGATCCAGTTCACAAAGGCCACCTTCTCCTCCTCTGCAGACGGGAGAAATCAAGTATCAGAGCTGAGGGGTCGTCTGCTTTTCTGCTTTAAATCATCTCCATGGCTTCCCTTTCTGCAGCCCGTTCGATTGGTCGTTCTCATTTAACCCGTTTTCTTTCCGCTTAAACCCACACAATACAGAGTTACATCATCTTCACAGCTGCCTATTCTGTTTCACTAAATATAAAACTCTGTGACAGTAGGAGGTCATTTCATCTTCAGCTGGAATTAATAAAATAAAATAGTTTCAATGAATAATTCCCCCGAATCTTAAAATGTTCCAAACATGATGTCATGTTTTCACTGCAGGTTTATTCCTGCCGCATCTCTCAGGTATTATAAACAGCTTCTGATGAAAATTGACTTAATCAAAAAAAAAGAAAAAAGTAATAGATCTGCTACTTAAAATAAAAGCTCACACATCCAAGTAGAACAAAACCAGACATGTCAATGTGTAGGTTGTAAAAACACACTCTTTCCATATTTTGATTTCTTTGACAGACCTGAGTACGAGTGCTGAGTCCCCGACTGCTCTGAAGTTCCTGCCACGCTACACAGCCCCTCCTTCTTATTGATCGCTTTCCTAAAAGTCTTGGCCACCTCCGTGCTCTTCAGCCCATGAACGATCTGGAGGTAGAATATATTAAAACATATAAAACACAATAGTTCAAATGGTGTTGGTTCTGCAAGTGATCAAAGAGGAAAAGCCCGTCTCCATTCGTGTGAGCAGCCACAAAACACACCTGAGTGAATTCATCAAAGGTGAGCTGTGAGCTGGTCTTGGTCAGCTCTTGGACGATCTCCCGCACTTTGTACCCCGGCAGGGCCAGGTTGGCGGCCTTGAAGAGCTCGTTGAGCTCATCTTTGCTGATGAAACCGTTGTTGTCGATGTCTGACGGACAGAACAAGGAGGTCAGAGCTCACAGAAGCCTCAGCAGACAGAGGCTGACTTGGCTTTACCAAACACAACGTCAGGATGTTGATTTAAATCCTTAAACGCTTAAAAAAAATCATAATCCATCATACTGAAAAATGAAACTAAAGCATGCAGACTTAAGGATTATTTTATTACTGTACACCTTTGGTTTAGATCTTAGAAGTCTGAATTAGCGGATCAACTCTGTTAGAAAACTACATCTCTGCTAGACACATAAAAAACCTCACAGCAGTAGTAACTAAAATCTTTCTTATTATTTATATTTCCTTTTCTATGACTTTTTGAACCACAATAAACAAAGAAATATCATTTTACATTTTTATCTCTGGATTCTAACACCCAGTTAAACGACAATCTGTTCTTTTAATAAAAATAGAGCACAAAACACCACTCGATAGCATGTATCAATGAGGATTACATGTATTGGTGTCTAATTGATATTTTAATTTTGCAATAATCCTGTTGGATCAGTCATCGCTGAATCTATGTATCAGTGTCAATAGATGGGTAAGTTTATGCAACTTGTAAAAACAAGCTGTTTATTACTGCTACAAAACATGACAATAAAAGTAATAATTCCTTCTGTTAAGAAGTATCAAGTTTTGCTATAAAATACAGCAAGAAATACAAAATTTCACACAAATTACTCCTGTTTTCTGTCTTATGATTTTGTTATATTTTAGAAATTCTCAGTTTTTTTCAAACAGAATATCTCCAGTGAACTATAAATAACACAATGAACTCTGCAAAGATAAGAAGATCAACATAAAAGAGAAATAAGACTTCAGTGTAAAGAGACGGTTTCCTTCAGAGGCTCAAAGAAAAACAGATATGAATGACCTCTTTCAGTCGGGAATGCTCTTACTTTGGTAATTTTTTGCTCTCTAAGGCTTTTTGTAATTTCAAACACAACTTTCAAATATCTTAGTCGCCTGTTTCTAAAGTTGCCCCCTCAGCAGCCCTCCTCTGCTCCTTCCTCCGTCATTAGCAGCAGAGGAAATGACAACATCACAGTCTCTTACCAATCTTTGCAAACGCTTCTTTTAACTCCTCCAACTCTTCCGGGGAGATGGGTACTGCAGACATGATGAGTTCAAGAGTCGACCAAACCTAAAACTGACAAAAAAAAAAAAAAAAGCCTCTTTAAGTAAGGTGCCTTACTGGCAAGACTGAGAGCCAAACAGCCTTGATAATCAGAGCAGTGAAGAAGGAACTTTGTGACGATATTTTGATACAAACTACTCAGAAATCTCACTTCTGCCCCCTGAAACTTCCTGCTTTTGCTGCACTTCCCGTCTGACAAAATGTAACTTCTTTCTCTGTTTTACATTTGTAACGTAAGATCGCTTCACCAATTGTTCTCAAACCAAGCTCTAACTATCAGCTGGACCAGAAATATTTTTCTCATTTAAGAGTTCAAGTCTTCGACCTCCTGGTCTTGTCGTTTTATTCATTATCAATATACAGAAAGAAAATGTAGTGCTAATATCTGAATATTGGGCTTTATTTGTGTATTTATTTTTAAATAATCTGCAGCATCAATAGACAAACCCATATTGATGGACCTGAAGTTATGTACACATATTTAAAAAAAACATCTTTGGGCCCCACTCATGAAATCTTTGTAAACCTGCATGTGAGTCACCTCTTTACTAAAACCTTACTTTGGATTCAGGAAAGCAGTGTAAACCTGGATTTGACCATAAGAAGATGTGTACACCATGAATGGGGCTGAACAAGTCCCCAACCGCTGAGCTCCATATAAGGAGGAGAAGAAAACCATAGAAATGACATTTCTTTTTTTATACTCAGTAAACAAGTAAAAATGTTTGTCTACAATTAGTGAGCGTAATGTTTATGTGTAGTTTATTTTCAAAAGCTCACTGCATATGTGATCAGTCCAACACTGATGTGGGGCCGTTATATTACTCACGTTTGTAAATTTGAACCAGTCTGTAGATCATGATTTATGTTCCAGTCAGTTTAACTGGAGTAATAACTGTCAATGTTAAGTTTAACCCTCATTCTACGCTAATTGCAAAAGACAAACTTCTTTTTTTTCTGTCTAAAAACAGAAAACCACAATGATGATGATGATGATGATGATGATGATGATGATGATGATGATGATGATGATGATTCACTTTGAGTGCGTTGGCGCAATCCTCAGATCTGTTCATAGCTTGAAAGACGACACTTTAATCCAGCAAATGTACCAAAATTTACTGACATGGCTGGTTGAACAGCCATATCATGAACTTTATTCATCAATTTAAAAAAATGCTTGACTAGCTGCTGTCCTCTGAGGTCAGACGTTGGTCTTTCAATGAATTCTGGTTGGAAATCAGATTTAAGAGTTTCTGATGGACAATTCAAAACCAGGTGGGTGTTCGTGGACAGACGAAGATCAGAAGAAAATGAGCCAAATGTCTGAAACCTGCCCTGTTTATCTTTGTCTGAAAGTTCTTGATGAAACAGAACTGATTTCACACTACAAAAGAGGAAGTGTTGAAATTACATCCTTTTAAAATATCCCTGTCAGCTAGAAATATCCATTATTTTATCGGCAGTTTTATTTTATACGTGGGAAACATGTGATCAAATGATTTTCAAGATGTTTTAAAAAAATGTTAGACTATGTTTCATACTGTACTAAGGTCAGCAAATATTTACCCAAACTGACATTTAAAAAAGAGACAGGAAAAAAACTGACCTAATCTGACAAACCTTTCTTTTACAAAAACTGTCAAACTTCTACAGATTTCTCATTTATTGGAACAATAAATACAAAGATGGTAAACTAGAATAATGTGTTAATAAAAGTACAACCAGTGTTTGCTTGCGTGTGGGGTTTTCTGACATAAATGCCATCATTTAGCACTTGTAGGTGTTGAGTGTTTTAATGGACGTGTGTCCAAATGTTCCTCAGTTACGCTGCAGATGTAACCGAAGGTTGCTGGAAAAGAAAGCAGGCAGATCACAAGAAGAAACGAAACTCTGGGCAGCAACGCTGGAGGCCTGAACATCCGTCTGCAGCTCTAAAAGCTCTTTGTGAAGTGAAATGACTGGCTGCCATTTGAAATGTGAGTTTCTCTCTGATGAACACCCACCCCTACAGAGACTCTGCTTGTCTTCTAGGTTTCTGTAACAACCAGTCTCAGTTCTTTTTCCTCTTTATATTTGCTGTATGTATTTTAGTATCAGCTTGCATGTGCTTTCCTGACGTCGTTCCCGGACTGGTTTTGCAAAGCTACTGATGCAATTTTAAATTATGGGGCAAAGTGCAGGACCTGTAGCGCATGTTAATCTGTGGCAAGCATCCTGCAAATATTTATGGTGGTGCATCCTTTTTTTTTTCTGTCACGTGTTAGCAAAGCCGGTCTTTGCTTTCCAGCACTGAACTACAAAATGTTTGAAAATGTCCTGGGCTTTGATAAACGGCAAAGAAAAAACTCAACGATTTCTGAAAATGTTTCAACTCTCATTCAAAAGTTGTTTTTTTTTTCAGTTCTTTCTGCCTGGTGGGGAGTTTCAGGCTTTTAAGCTGTGGATGTGGATCCAAATCCAAAGCAAAGAAGTAGAGACCTTCAACGAAGAAATCAACAATCAGGTTCGCAGAAGAAAAGTAGACTGCCGTTTTTGGACTGCTCTGTGCAGATTGAGGAGGATAGAGATCTCAAGTACACCGGAAACTGACATACAAACCAATATCTGCCTTTTGATTCAGGTGAAGATTCGACAGTCTGCTTGCTTCTCAAGAACAGTCCTGAGAACAACAATATTCTGGCCAGAAAAGATGGCTTGAGAGGAGTGCTATAAATAATCTGGCAAGCAGGAAAACTTGACATTAAACAGAGGACGAGGCTCCGGGCCTCACCAAGCCAACACTCACAGCCTTGGATGACTCATGAGAGCAAATGTTCCAGCAATAGTTTGTAAATCAGAAATTGTCCGCCAGTCAGTCAGAAAAGAAGTATCCGTCAGGTTTCATATCAGAAGTTATGAAACGTCTTCAGGAACTAAAAAAAAAAGAGTCCAGTTGCCTTTCAGTGCAACCTTGATGACTGAAAATGTACACCAGCAGTTACACCTGAGCTCAGTCTTAAAGTGCAGATAAACTGAGCTCAGTCTGACTAAAACTGTCATCTGAAGGAATCAAACACCTTGTTTGCAGCAGTTAGAGGTGTGATTCTGACTAACCAGGAGGAGAACACACTGACTATTATACTGCAGAGCAACTTCAAAGCGTTTTTATTTCCTTCTTAGCTACAAAGCAAGCCGGATGAAAGTGTCACGTTTCTGTTTTTGTAAAAGTTGCAAGATAATGAATACAGACTAGCGAAAGCAAAAAAAAAGTTTTTGTGAGCTCATTTTTTGTATGTGTATCGCCTTCATAGAGCACAAAAATACAGGCAGTGGACTAACTAGAAAGTGGGAAACATTTGTTTTTTCCTGGAAACTTTTAAGAGGAACCATATTTGCAGATGAGTGGTTTTGGAATTTTATAATAAAGAAGCGTAGAGTAAAATGTGTTTCACGAATTTCTGTCCTGATTTTGTTAAGAAGAAAGAAAGATGAGCCACAAATTATTCAGAGAGGTTATTCTGATGTCCATCCATCCATTTTCTATACCCACTTATCCCTGTTTCTGGTCCGGTCCACTGGTGCTGTTTCCAGCTGTCTTCAGGCGGGGTTACACCCCAGACAGGTCGTCAGCCCATCACAGCACCACATTTAGACAAACAAACACACATGCTCACACTCACTCCCGTGAGCACTTTAGATTCCCTCGTGAACCTGACATTCATGCTTTTGGACAGTGGGGGGAACCTGGAACCTTCTTGCTAAATTTGCACATCTTTTTCCCCCAGACATTCAGCAGACATGCAGCTTTCTACAATCTTTTTTTTTTTTTTTTTGGGAATTAACTCAAACTTTTAATTCTAATCATGGAAGACGAGTTAAGACCCTTCAGTCTGCTACAGCTCAGGTTATCAGAGGGTTGAGGGAACTAACTTGTTTTTTTTGGCCATCAAACCACCACAGAAGAAGTGAACATCAGAAATGTCAAAAATAAAACAAAAGGCCATCTTATACAATTTGATTCCCTTGACATTTCTGTTAGTTTCAAGCCCTAAAGGAAGTGACACTTTCCTCATCGCTGCTCACAGATAGATTTCAGCTTGACTGATATTTGAGTCACATGCTCCACTGTTCCCCAAATCTATTTTAATGTAGGACATGAACGTCATAATTTATGAGAAGACATATTTGACTCTGCAGCCATTTGACATATGTATGTGTGTGTATGGGGCGGGGGGGGGGGCGTTTCCCTGTAAGACCCACTGAAGCACAGGTAAAAGTTGCTCAAATACTAAAAACGATTATCTTCGTGCAGCAGTGTCCTGAGTGTCTGTGAAAGTATCATGTGCTTAGCCCAGTGACGTGTCCTGCACGTGCTTGAGCTTCACCAACCTCATGGTTGGCGGTACAACAGCAGTTACTACTCATTCTTTTTTAAAAGAGAAAGCTTGAAACAATATTAGGAAAAAGGCATTAAATCGTAAAACAGAATCGAATTTGTGTCACCTTGCACACCCTTGGAAAGTTACAAAATGAAATGAATCGCTCTAAACACCCCCATCTAAAGCGAATGCAACCACAGACTTCCTCTTTAGCTTGCTGCTCTGCTTTAACTTCTTCTTCTGCTCCGCCGTGGGTCTCTCTCATTCTGCTTATAACTGCTATTGTACTTCCATTTATACATGGTATGTTTTTAATGGTTCAAGTCAGTTGTGCATGAAGTTCTGCAAGGAAGTTCCAGGATATGTAGGGTTTTTGACACAAAGCAAGATGCTGTGAGTAGCAAAGGAAAACTGAGGTGCAGTGAAGACAGTTTAGGGTTTGGATTAAGAAAACATTTTGCAATAGTATGTTAGAATATGGAACTGCAAAAATAGCTATGTATTATACATTCCCTTCCTTTTCTTCTTATTTTAAAGCTCTGGCTTCTTCACAAGAATAACAAAAATCTCTCTCGAGTTTATCACACGTCAGTTAGGCCTTCAGCTGGGCCTTGAAGACACAAGAACGCAGGTGTCTTCAAGAGACACTTGTGCAACTCTGAGAACACGTGATTTCTTTCTTACCTGAGAGGTGCAGAGAGGAGTCAGGTGGATCTCTGATCATGAACCGTTATCTGTCTTCCGTCTCTGCTCTTCAGTCCGTCCGTCAGCTTGACAAGCAGCTCAACGCTCAGTAAGCAGTGGTATGACTCAACACCAAGAGTTGAGTATTCAAAGCTAAAGGAAGGAAGTGACATTGTAACACTTTAGAAGCAGGAATTAAGAGACGTTTGTCTTTATATGGCAATGTGCACTGCCTGTCAAGTTAAGGTAAAGTTAAGTATATCACACTAAAAGACGATGAGCGATGAATAGTCATAAGAAATTATAATATTAAAGATAGGCAAAAAAGCAGGTATAATTGATGAATGGGGAGAGCCAAGTGGAAACAGAACAAACTGAAAAGGAAATATAGTCATGTGTTTCAGAAGCAAATATAACACCCCTATAACACTGCTTGGCAATCAGTTTCTACATGAAATAACTGAGAGACCTGTTTGGCAGCAATTGACATCAATCAATCAATCAAAACTTTACCTTTAAAAGCCCTTTAAAATGTCAAAAGGCAACTAAAGTGCTGCACAGGTGAATAAAAATACAGCAAAATGAACCACAGAAGGTAATTAAAAGCAATAAGCAATAAAATATATTAAAATAAAATAAAAACTGTGACAATGAAATAAACAATAAAAGGCAACAGACAATCGTAGGACTGGCCTACTGACTGTGCTCGCCAGAGTAAAAACATGAGTTTTCAAAAGTGGTTTAAAATCACTTTTAAAATGGCCTTAGTAACAAAGTCCTGAAGGCCCGTCCAGATCAACTGGTTGGGACTTTACATCATCAAAAGCTGAGCCAGAAGAAAGTTCCCATGCTGTGGAAGACAATACTGCCTTGATCCAATCAAAGAAAAAGAAAAAAACTGACCTTTAACTAGTTGTCTCAGTGTCACACATCATGAGGACACAGGTGGATGAGGAGGCAGGTGGATGAGGACACAGGTGGATGAGGACGCAGGTGGATGAAGACGCAGGTGGATGAGGACGCAGGTGGATGAGGACGCAGGTGGATGAAGACACAGGTGGCTGAGGATACAGGTGGATGCCTCCACAATCACCTGCATTACTGACTACCTGGCAAACAGACAGGTGTTTCTGACTAGATAATCATCATTACAAGAGAACCCCAGGGGACTATAATTCCGCCATTTCTATTCAAACTGCACACCTCCGATTTCCAGCCTGAGTCCTGTCTTCTCCAGAAGTTGGACAGGAGAGTAGCTCTGTAGCACTGATGGACTGCTTTGTGGTACGGTGTGAGCATCCTCTTCAAAACACACTGATTTCACAACAACATTGTCAGTTAGCGGCTTCTTCGAGTCTGCTGCAATACAGACCACTGCAGGATGTATTTTCTGTCCATCGCAATAACATCCTATAATCCTTATTCAAAGGGGCTATTTAACTGATTGACAAAGTTTCTTCACTAAGTGTATGAACTGAACTGAACATGTTATACCAATTTTAAAAAAAATCTTCCAATCAAGTGTTCACCTTAAAGTTTCCATTGAACACCTAATGAAGTCTACAATTATATCTAACCATGTT
This sequence comes from Zenarchopterus dispar, assembly GCA_028564865.1. Lineage (NCBI taxonomy): Eukaryota > Metazoa > Chordata > Actinopteri > Beloniformes > Zenarchopteridae > Zenarchopterus > Zenarchopterus dispar. Next base: position 25,814 of record JAOWBL010000622.1, on the reverse strand, counting down.
AATACACCTATAAAGTGTTTATGGTGTTTTCAAAGAGAAAAAAATGAGCAAAAATCAATAGTTAACACTATGGCTGTGGATTCCTCTTTTGTATAATTAGTGCACCACCTACAGTTTCAGAAAGGCAAGAGCAGACAGTTTAAATCTTCCACACACCAAAGATTCAGACAAAAAGTCTTGACTTCTTTCAAAGCCAGGTTTTTCACCTAGTATGCATAAACTAGGCAGAACCTTTAAAACTACAGACACAAGGAAGAGAACTAGATGGTGTGCTTCCTAATGTTGCATATCTGAAAATGTTAAAAATGATAGAAAACTAATTTTACCATTCTAACACTTTATAAAATCTGTTCTTTCACTTCTTGATTACGTACAGCAAAATTAAAAACATACAATTATACACATAGATTAAGAAACTGACATTCTCCTAGATTTAAATTGTAGTATTTACAGAACATTTCCAGCTGGTTGGGTTTTGGTATTTCTAAATACAGGTATAAGAGAATGTTTCTACAAAGTTATACAGAGGTTGACACATTTAAGTCTACACAATTGCATTTAAAATTCATTACTAACAATAATAGCCTTATGAAGCAATGATATTTCAGACAATTTGCTGCCATTGTTTAGATATGGTATGCATATGTATATCTATCCATCCATTTTCTATACCTGCTGAATCCATCTACTCGGTCACAGGGGTCTGCTGGAGCCCATTTCAACCCATTTTAGGCGAGAGGCAGGGGTACACCCTAGACAGGTCACCATTCCATTGCAGGGCCACATACATAGACGAACAACCATGTACACTCACATTCACACCTACGAGCAATTTAGAGTTCTCAACCAACCTAATATACATGTTTTTGGACTGTGGGAGGAAACCGGAGTACCTGGAGAAAACCCACACAAGCAAGGGGAGAACATGCAAACTCCACACAGAAGACTTCTGGCTGGGAGTCGAACCAGGAACCTCTTACTGTGAGGCAACAGTGCGAACTATATATGTATATATATATGCATATGTATATCGATATTTAAATATGCAACAAATTGTAAATGCTTGAACTCGAACTCCAAACTGATACTACCCAGGAATGCATAATTTTTCAAAGTCAAAATTCACAATGATAAAAACAAAACTAAAAATTCAACTTTTAGAGAATGTTTCTGCAAAATTTAAACACTGTTTTAACATTTAAACACAATATTCAGTGAAATTATATCTGTCAAGTGCTTCAATTTTGAGCATAATTTATGGAAATGCTCAGTTTGAAAATGATGCATGTTTCCACATCTCTAATGTCACTGGGAAAGGTCTGACTGAGTTTATCAGTTTATGAAGAGATCACTGCATGTTTACACTCCTACAATCGTCACAATAGATATACTGGTTTCATGATTAAACATTGTTTGTGATTTGAAACACAACAGTTACAGAATTTCAAGTCTTGAGATTACTGTTGTCTTATAGAGAGAAGTGTATTAACGGACTACATAAGTCTTTGTAAGGTAGTGTGTTGTTATTTTTAATAAATAATTCTCTCAGATTTACAGGGCCTTGGGAAAGTGTTCTTCTTTGGCAATGGAACGTTTCCCCATTTTTGTTGCCTCACAACCTGAAATTAAAATTGATTTTTGGTTCGGTACCTTTTAATCAATATAGTGCCCCTATGATTTGATTCAAATTACAGTATAAGGAAAGTCAAGAACATAGTAGCTTATGAGGTACTCAAGGCTGCTGATGTCGTCATGTACCGATGACATAGTTTGTAAACAAACGTTGAGCCAATCACAGACTAGCAGATTAGTCAGCTGACAGGAAGTTTCTGTAGTAGTGATCACGTCCAGAAGCTGTGTTGACAAAATGGCAGGACACGAACATCACCACTTCTCTCTGTGTTTCTGCGATTTAATGAGGTAAATATCTTCCCACGGCCTCTCAGTTGTTTTTTCACTGACATAATTAAGTGGTATTAAAACAAAGCGTGGCAGAGAAATAAATTCAAAAAACGGGCATCGCCAAGGCGAAGGATGACGTTACTTTTAGCCTAAATCGCAGCTAAGTGGCTAATCAAAGTGAAAGTTTTGGGGACATTTTTTAAAGACGTTTCCCATCAAGTCCTTGCTAATGTTCACGTCACTTCCTCCTCCGCAGGCTGCTGTGGTCCCTGGTGGTGCCCTGCGTGTACCTGAGCCTCGTCCTGACCCTGCTGTTGCTGCTGCTCCTGTTGGGGCTCCGTTTGTGGCTGCAGGGTCGACGTAAGTCCCGCCGCGCTCAGGATGGAGGCCCGGCGGTGGCTTTCTTCCACCCGTACTGCAACGCCGGAGGCGGCGGGGAGCGGGTCCTCTGGTGCTCCCTGAGGGCCCTCATGAACAGGTAACACGCTTATTTAAATTCACCTGTGTAGATAATAGGACATGTAAGTTTCACAGAGCTCCAAAGAAACAGAATGAAGAGCAAATAACAAACTTTTGCCATTGCTCACTGCAAATGTAATGTTTTTTTTTTTGTTTTTTTTTTTGCTAACCCCCTTAATGTTTACATAACCTTAAATGTAAGCAAACAAGTGCAAGTTCATTGCCAGGTCTCAGTGACCCACCTCCTAGTCTGGCACTTTGCCCTCCAGCATCATAAAGCAACTTTTGTTTGACTATATTCAGTCCTTTAGACTCTAGAGAAGCAGTAAATATGAGCTTAAGTTTTCTTTTCTTTTCTTTTTTTTTTATTACATAAGAGGGTACATTTTAATGTTGATGAACATCTAAACTTGGGCAACTGACTTTAAGTTGTCCCCTTGTTTTTCAGATACCCCAGTGTCTCCTTTGTGGTTTACACGGGTGATCAGGGAGTGACTGCTGAGCAGATTCTGGAGGGAGCACGACAGCGTTTCAACATCACATTGCCTAGGCCAGTCACCTTCATCTTCCTGCGTCACCGCGTCCTGGTGGAGGCCAGTTCTTACGCTCACTTCACCCTACTGGGCCAGAGCGCCGGTTCCATGTTCCTTGGTATGATAGAGCCAGAATTAAAGAGGTTACTTTGAAGTTAAAGAATAGCTTCTGGTACAGTTTAATCCACATCAGGAGTATAAACTTGTTAAAAATAACTTTTATATATATATATATATATATATATATATATATATATATATATATATATATATATATACTCAATTGCTGTTGTAATCTTACAGATTGTATAACAGATTTTAGTATTAGTTAGTATCCAAGCTTCCAGAAATATATCACATATTGGTTTTTTTGTTTTTTTTTAGGATGGGAAGCACTTACAGCCTTTGTTCCTGACCTGTACGTGGACTCAATGGGATATGCCTTCACACTTCCAATCTTTCGCTACCTGGGAGGCTGCAAGGTGGCAAGCTATGTTCACTATCCCACAGTCAGCACTGACATGTTATCTGTGGTCAGAGACAGGAATCCCAGGTAACACAATGGACACATTCACTGCTTAAATGTATTCTCAAGGACCTAAACTAATTCTAATCCAAACAATTTTAAGTTATTTCTTTTTAAAAATGTAGTTCACAAATTGGTCCTAACAAAAATGTAGTTAAATACTGACATGCTGAAACGTGTTCATCCAGATAGACCTGAAACAGAGTTTTGTGTGGATATACTTTTAGAAAGTCACTCTAACCTTTTTTTTCATCTTCTGGTTCCAGATTCAACAATTCTGATTTCATCTCCAGAAACCCTGTGTTAAGTGCTGTGAAGGTGGTGTACTACTGCTGCTTCGCCCTGCTGTACGGACTGGCTGGCTCCTGCAGCGACGTAATCATGGTGAACTCCACTTGGACGCTGGGACACATCTTGGCTCTGTGGCGATCCCCAAGCCGAACCAGCATCGTCTACCCGCCCTGTGATGTCAGGGCCTTCCTGGATGTCCCGCTAGAGGAGGAGGATGAAGACGAGGTGGAGGAGGGCTGGGAAGAGCTTGGCCGAGAGCTTGAGAGTGGAGAGGAGGAGGAACATGTAGGAGGGGATAAGAAGTGCCACTCAATCGTGTCAGTGGGTCAGTTCAGGCCAGAGAAGGACCACCAGCTGCAGATTAAAGCGTTTCACAAACTGTTAGACAGGAAAGGGGAGGGGCTCGGAGAGAAAAAGTCCCTTCGTCTGGTACTGATAGGTGGCTGTAGGAACCAGGAAGACGAGGAGAGGGTCCTGATGCTGCGAGGACTCTGTCAGGAGTTGGGCGTCTCTGACCATGTTGAGTTCAAACTCAACATCCCTTTTGAGGAGTTGAAGAGGGAGCTGGTGAATGCCACTATCGGCTTGCACACCATGTGGAATGAACATTTTGGTATAGGTAAGGACACAAACATTTACTTCCATGTCAGAAATCTTTGTTTATATAACCTCTACTTAAATTTCATAATTCAGTTATGTTAAAATGTCCTGACACCAAAAGAACAGAGAAATGTTGGAATCTTATAACAAGTCTCAATGAAGTACTTTGGACATTAGTTAATATAATTTTCCATTTCCAATTATTAAAGTATTAATTAATTTAAATAAATCAGAACTCTTTCAAATGTATTGTTGTGAAAACACTAATGTATTTAGATTTTTTTTTGCACTCTAGTCTATGATACAAAATACTTCTGTGCTGGATTTCACCAAGCTAAAAAAATCTCCCACATCAGTGATTTCAGGAGGAACTAGTTTTGAGTTACATCAGCTGCTGTGGACATGAATGCTCTGTCACTCTTTCTGCAGGTGTGGTGGAGTGTATGGCTGCAGGCACCATTGTTCTCGCTCACAAGTCAGGGGGTCCAAAGCTGGACATCGTGGTCCCCTTCGAGGGCAGGCAGACCGGCTTCCTGGCAGACAGTGAGGACAGCTATGCTGCTGCCATGGAAACCATCCTGGCATTGTCACCGTCAGCTAGACTGGAGATAAGACGCAGTGCCCGCGAATCTGTCGGCCGATTCTCCGACCAGGAGTTTGAGGCGTGTCTCTTGGCTGCCATGGAGTCTCTGATAAGTCAGCTGGTGCGATGAGGAAGAGTAGAGGAGACGTGACATCGACTGGACCACAGGAAGTTATCAGAGATGTGCTTTACAGTTGTATGTGTGTCTGACTGTCAGCATGTTACCTGTAAACTACCAAGGTGAATTTCTGGACGCTTAGTGGGGACGTGGATCTCAAGCAGAAAGAAAGAACTCATGAGATGATGGTGCAGACCTGAGTTCCTGCGTCTAACACTGATGGGGCTTTGATCTTGGTTTGGCTCTTTAGTCCTTCAGCGCTCCACTAGATCGTCTGGTTTTCTTTAACTAAAATATTGCCACACATGTTCAGGTGGTTGTGCAGTTAAGTTTCTAGCTACAATCAAAACAAGCTCAGCTTGCAGTTGAAGTGTGACTTGATGGCTCATTTTCAGTTCAGAATAATCCAAAAACAAGACACCTGAAGGTAGAAGTTATTATTTACTGTGACGACTGAAGTAAAACAAATATGAAACATTCCCAAAGACTGAGTGCAAATGTGAAATATTTTCACAAATACATGATTGCAGAGACAATGACTTGTAGTTTGTACAAATAATGTTGTGCTTACCATGAACTGGTTAATGTGTTGATGTGTATTTGCATAATAGATCAAATGATATCTCAAGATTTAATTGTTGGACACTTTATTTGCATTTTCCCAGTGACTTGTTTGAAATTACATACTGAAATGTCTCCAAGTAATAATTAGTAGAGAATATCACAGTAGTGGTCCAGAAAAAGTTTGAGGCTTTTATAATACACAGATTGAAAAATACAGCTTTTTTTTTTTTCTTTTGGAAGGGAGAGGAGTTTTATGTTACATACTTGCATTTTGATGAGAAGTAAAAATAGTTCTCACCAAAAACTTCACTTTTCCAACTTGATTCTTATCCAGAATATGTGGGACAAAATAATTTCGGTAGTTTATTTTTCTGTCTCTACATGTGCTAAATAAGGTGATGCATGTAAATCAGGCATGTATTTGTACTCTTTAGCAGTCTCCCTCTGCTTCCAGTGTTGGACCCGAAGCATCACTGCACTGGAGATGAAACTGATGTTTAATCTCTGCAGAGAGCAAAGGATTCATTTCTTCACATTTGTGCCACTAATTATAATGAGGAAATTATCTATTTTTGAGTTGCATTCTAAGTTGAAGATGCTTGTTCGTGTAACAGGAGTTTATTCTGACTTGATGCTGACATGGGTTTTGATTAGCGTTGTTCTACAATGGTATTATTTTACTGACTTGCTCCTAAATAGTTGTGAAGGGCTTTTTTGTTGTTTTTTTCTGGGTCAGTTCAACTTTTCTTTCACTTGTTTACATGTGCTCTGAAGTAGCACATTAGACTAATTTTTCAATACAAGTGGTGTCCAGATTGGTTATTTAAATGTTGCTTAATCTCCTGCTTTCCTGATTGTAATGAGGACCAGGCATGGAAGTAGTATATGTAAAATATGACATTTCTAAGGAGGAAATATTATTATTTAAGTTTAAGTATAGGGGATGGTTGGTGGAAATTGCACTTGAAAAATACTGGAATAAATGCAAAAATTAAACATTCAGAGTGACTATTCATTAATTCATAAAAGAGTGTGATAAAGCAAAAGTTATAACCAGCGCTTCTTCCAAAACATGAGTAAAACATTAATCTACTGCAGATTCACCATTTTGGTGTCTGTTGGTGACAAAAAATGTCTATAAAAAACAAAAAAAGAGGAAACAAAAAAAAAAGGAGACAAAGTTTTAGATCTCAGTCATAGACATTTTACACCAAAAGGGTGGGGGGTTTTGTGTTTGTTTTGTTTTTACATATTAGGTTAGCTTGTGATGAAGGAACTTCATCAGAACAGGATCTATTAGAGACATTTGTGTTTTTCTTTTTTAATTGAGTTTCTACAAAATGAACCACAACCCGAACCAGACTCTAAATGAAGAGAAGATTTTTAATTTAACCACAAAAAAGACCCAATGTGGTTTTGAGTTTAACAGTAATAAGTGATCAAGTAAACTAATACGTAATTAATTAATTTCTCTGAAAGTAAATTACTGCTGAAGTGACTTTGGCTGATGTTACCGATGTCTTCAGAGGATTCAGATGTGAAGTCGTAATAATCTAAAATGAGAATGCATTTTTAATTTCTTCAAAGTGTTAGAAGTCATGGGTCACGGAGTACTGAACGACAGTTATGCTGGGGAAAAAAAGTGCAGTGAGCATATCTCGTATTAAAAGACAAGCGTGTAAAGTAGAATCATAAGAGTGGATCTGAGGGTTTGTACCCAGCAGTTACTTTGTAGTCTTCAACTGATCATGATCATACTCATGTTTCAGATGATTGAATCAATGAAAATTCAGGTGGGAATTTAAAACTCCCATGCTTTTGTTACATCAGTGGAGTGAGTTACTTAATCTTCCTTTAGCTCTGCTACAGAAGAAGATTTTAAATATTGATCAATATTAAACTATTCTCTGGGCCTTATTCCTCCCATTTGCTGATTCATTGCTACATTTTTCCAAACTTTTAATTGTGAATAAAGTGAAACTGGTGGCAGGAGTGTGAAGAATATGACCAGTGACTTCCCATACAATTTAAATTAAACACCTATAAACGTCTTGGCTCACAACACTCATCAGAAATGCTTAAATCTAAACCAACTGCTAAGAAAAAAACATCTGCTTACAAGTCTACCACCATTATATTTGAATATATTACTCTGTTAACGTCTATCCATCCATTATCTGTACCTGCTTATTTCTGTTCAGGGTCACAGGAATCTGTTGGAGTCTATCTCAGATCTCTGGAGACAAAAGCAGAAGCACACCCTGGACATCCTGTTAAAATTTATTTCAGCCTGTTTGGTGAATGAGATTTTTAGAACCACCCTATTTTCAAGTTCACTCAGACTATAAAACACATTAGTCTTTGTGGGCTCTCAGGTAGTCTGCTGCTTATTTAAAGTCGTGTTATCATCTTTGTGGGATTCGCATGGATTCTTGGACTGATGGTCTTCTTCAGGTGTAAAGATACAGACCTTCATTAACTCGCTGACAACTTCTTCATATGAATCTGTTTGGATAAACTTATGGTCTGCATGATCTCCATGCTCCACGTCCTCGGTTTCTTCAGCTACCCCCACTGCCTCCTGGGTGCTTTCATCTGAGCTCGAGTCCTCCATGACAAATAAGTTCCTCATGGAGTCTGCCACAGCTTCTCTCAGCTCATCCTCAGACTCCTCAAAGTTCCTGATGAGAAACACAGAAATGATCCACTGTCTTTATGGGCTGAAGATATGCTTCTTTTTGTCTTATCTTTTTCCATTGTCATTCTTAGTATTTTTGATGTCAACGTATATAAAACTAATTTGTAAAATTTTAGTTTTTGGAAACTATAATTTTAAGAACCTCTTCAAGCTCATTTTAAAACTGATATTCTAAAATGCTGAATGGCTGATGACCAGAAAAAATGTACATGGTAATGATAATGTTAATTAGTCAATACAAAATACTTTATTAATCCCTGAATGGGAAATTAATTAATTAGACAACTATCCCAGGTAATCGTTTTTCATCTATTCATCCATCCATTTTCTAGACCCGTTGAATCCATTACTGGGTCACGGGGGTCCACTGGAGCCATCGTTTTTCATGTCAATGTTTTGTTTTACATTGGCCCAATCAATCAAATGTGTCTTTCTTTAACAACAGCTCCAATTCTGGGCATTTAAACAAGTTCCTTTGACACTATGGGCAACTTTTCTCTCTTTTACATTTTTAAGAGCTGCCAAAGCAGATTTTTTTTGGCACCATGTTTACATGACACAACTTCCATCCTTTATCATGGCTTCAGAAGACAGGGTGAGAAATCTGGAGTGTGAGGAGTAAGTGCCTGGGTTGAATTCATTTGATGATGTAATGTAAAAAGTAACCCTCTTTTTTTTTCCAAATCAATTTTAATATTGTGTATCTGTCTTTTAAACTGACACATCATTGTGAGCAAAAACATTAGTATCACTGTACAAAAACCTGTCGATCATAAAAATAAATAAGTAAAATGAACAGAGCGACATGAGCAGAAGAAGTCTTTACTCACGTGTCATCGTCATCAGACCTCGGCTGCAGGCGCTCTTCATCCATCTCCACATCAGAGTCCTCTTCCTCCTCCCTACTCTCCTCATTTTCTCCATCGTTCTTTTTTCTATCACCCTCAGGATCTGAGAGAAAAAACACTTCAGTTAATCAGTCATTTTGTCAGCTGTTTCTCAGTAACCATTCAAGTCAATCGTATTGAACCTTTTTTTAATTTCTTTATCCTTTAATTTGGCTGCATTTAGCAAACTGTGAAAACTATTCTAGTGCACTGTAAATCAGTTTGTAATGTCTGACCTACAACCACAGAGTCCAGAGTTGATGATATGAGTTCAGCTTGAGCCAGAGCATTCAGTAGGCTGTTGGGAGGTCCATCCACCCAATTCCTGCGACAACCTACATTTTCACCTGTGGGTGCAGGAACATATATGCAGCATACACTGACGACAAGCCAGTCTCCCAATACAATCTCTATACTGTCCCATTTCTGCTGACTGAGGTAATTCATGTTAGAAAACTATCATAAAGGTATAAGAATTTAACTTGGTTTTTCATTTGTTTGGTTTAACAGATTACAGATGTGCTGCACCTGTTTCAGCCTCGACTGCTGTGCCAGAGTTTGCATCCATGTGAACTAATGCATCCAGCAAAGTCTGTGGAGTCCTTTGGCTCCACTCCTTTCTCGGCTCGGACTGGTCTCTAAGTTTCAACTCCTCCACTTCTTGAAAATTCAGTGTTCGGTTCAGCAGGTCCACTTCCTGCTTGTGAAGTCAGTTACAGAGAAAATGAAAGAGAAGAAGAAGTCGGCTGGAAATTATCTGATTTTCATCATTCTTGTCTCTCATCTCTCACATTGTCATCTTTTTTTCTTTTCTCTTTTTTCTTCTCGCCTCCATCTTCTTTTTTCTCATCATCATCATCACCTAACCAGATCTCAAACATGATTCCCTTCTGCATAAATGCAAAATAGAAAGTGAACAAAGGATTATAGTTAATGATCATATCTTCATTATTTGACTCCTCAGATATAAATAACTTTTCTTTAAAGTGACATTCCAGTCATTAAAAAAATTCACGGCACTTATGAAACCTAAAGTCCAAAAGTAAAATTCAAGATACTAAGCCATGAATTTTTGGTTGAAATGTTCTCACTTTATCTTTGTTTTTTCTCTGCAATGGTGTCCTCTCATCTCTGCTGTCCTCTGTGATTTGCCTCAGAGCTGCTTCAATGACCTGTAGAAGGACACAGACACGGGACAAAACAACTGCTGTGACACATCACTGCTCCTGCATCCCTAAACATATGTTGAAATATACAATCTGCTTTATTAATATTATATCAAAAAAAAGGAAAAAGGAAAACTACATACACCAGCTGTGAACCTTATAATCCACAGCATTAGCTTTTATGCTGTGGCAACCTGTCTGACCACACACGTATGTTGAGAAATGTGATTCTTGGATGTGAAGACCTCCCACGAGAGGGAAGAGACCGGAGTCCACATTGTTCTAAAAACCATAAGCTATATAAGAGGTTTAATAAGCCTCAAATCCTATTTCAGTTTGGATTTTGGTCTCTAAGATGATTCACATTCAATTATAAAATACTTCATTAATCCCCAAAGGAAAAATAACTAATATGATATATGATACTGCATATTGCAGTTTTAAGATGCTTACAAAATGAAATAAACATTATAACTCTGGTAAAGCTATAATTAATTTCTGAAACACAAATATCTGAGTTAGACTTGTTTAAACTAGTTAGAAGTATCACTCTTCCACTGAGTTTTCTCAGTTGCCATCAGCTGCTCTGGTCACAGGCAGAAACAGAGACGGGACTGCTGTTAATTTCAAAAGCAGATGACAGCTCTAAAAGTCTTTATTTTACACAAACTGAGAATTACAGTAGCTGTGAAACTCTCAAAAATGCTGGAAATGGCAAACCATTCTATCCAAGCTGCTACACAGTGAGGCAGTACGGGTTTGTGCAGGCCGCAAGAAACATGATTTCTTGTAGAAATCATGTTAGAATATATTCTGTAAAAACATGAACTATGTCAGTGTTAAAATGAGAATTGATGAAAACACATGACATTAAAAAAAAAATATGAGTATTTTTATAATTGAGAGAAACCTTGACTTTTTTTTTCATGTGCAGTGCAAATGCTACAAGCAAGACTGCATGAGTGCCAGGTAAGCATCTACAAACACAATCCATGAAACTAAATGTAGACTAATCATTCATCCTGTGAATGACAATAAAAATATCTTTGAAAAATATGCATAGTGTATTGCATATAAATGCGTGCACTATATCAACATCAGCACAGACCAAAGTTTGCAGCAGAAGCACAGAATGAGCATGATAGAGTTGTCTGTGTATACCTGAGCAGGTGTTGCTTTCTGCTGTTCTTTGCTTCCTGCAGAAGGTTCCGGGTCTTTGAGTTTCTCCACCACAAAGGTTTCATGTTTGTGTTGCATCTCAAGCTGACAGATGACACATTAAAAATGCATTATTGTTTTTCTGTAGTAAATATGAGCTATTATTTACGTGTTACAACCTATTCTTTGCTTAGGTCAAGAACTGCATATCAGGTATCTAAAGATGTCAAATTTAATGTGAATTTGTTGTTTGAATTTAATACCTTATTGATTATATTAAGGATTTGTCAGAATCTAGATCTGTATCAGCCTTTTAATGTTGTATGAAGTAATGTATGAACACTGGTTTTCAAAGGTGTCATAAAAAAAAAAACTTTTTCACATGGATAACACATACAGTAATATATTAGCATAATAAAGTTTGCATACCTCTGTTTCAGCTCTCTGTCTCATCCATCTCATCTCCTGGTGATACTGTTGTCGGATGAGATCCAACTGACGCAGATACTCCTGCACACACAGAACCATATCCACTCTCTTTACTCCTACATAAATCTTTATTTGGAACATCTTAAAACACATCACATTACATTTAAAGCTCCCAAACACCTGCAAGGCGTTCTTTTTTCGGAAACGGCTTGTCCGTCCCACCTGCTGTCCATCTTGTCTCCTCTCCTGGGGCAAGTGGTGGTGTTCAGGGGAGCCCATTACCTCCTCTTGATCACCAAGCTTCCTGCTGCACTCAGCTGTACATGGTCGGAGACCCTGATAATCAGAGAAGAAAGTCAGTGGTAAGTGTCTGAACTCTACTGCCCACTGGTGAAGAGTACAGTCATTGTACTGTATGCAAGCCCAGTAAAAAAGCACATGTATTTCTTTCAATTCTTCAATTCTCTATCTTATACTAGAATTTCTTTTTCAGTTCAGCTTGTACTTTTTGTTCCATCAAATTCATGTAAACGTCCAATTCATCAACTAATCTTAAAGGACATTTTTTTAATTAAAAAATTCAAACTTAATGCATGATAATAATGTGTTTTTTGTGCCTAACACAAAACGCTTTACTCATGCAGTAATTTTCATTAATATAGTATAGTTTTACCACTATTTATTCAGACTGAGGCCTGTTTATGAGTCTGAGCAACTGATTAATGCTGGATTTTGTGCATTTAAATTCATCACTACTTCTGGTAAAGTCTACCTACATTGTCAAGTGTGTTGTTTAAATCAACATTCACAATTTAACATCTACCTCAAACGCATCATAAAACATTTCTGAACTCTATTTTGTTATATTTGCTTAAGTACCACCTGTCTGAAAGACACAGTTACTGCTAATAAGTGCGTGTAAAGTTGTATTAAATGTTAAAACGAACAAATAAGAAACGTCCTAAAAAGGGCTCATGATGCTGTTAGTAAGTGTGTCTCAAAGTGTCTGTCTGCTGAGCCTCATCTTACCAGCTGTTTCTCTGCTCTCAGCTTGTACCGGCTGGCCTCCTGTCTCCTCTGCAGGTATTCGTTACGAGCTGAAGCCACACTGACACATCAAGAAAGATAAAAATGTAGAATTATACCAAATACATTCGTATTGGTGTAGTTAATGGGATTTCAGGTTTCACCAAACCAGATAAGAAAAATTAAAGATGACCGAGGCATGGTATTATCTCTAAAAATGCTGGACGTAACACGAGCAGGCTGAGGGCCCTCTTATGCCTGTAGCGCCCTTAAAAAAGAGTTATTAACTCAGTATTTTCTTGTGTCTACATCAGTGGTCGTGTCTCAGTTCTGTCGTGTTGTTCATACTCAAGATTAATGCACATTAAATCAAACAATTGTGTGAATATCTTAAAACTTGTGCCACTCACAGCTGGTGTGGTTCCATAGAACAAGCAGCTTGGTCTTCACATAGCAGCATCATATTGTTCACTTGCTCCTGAGGAGGAAAAGAAGGAAGAGGAGGAGGAAAAGGAGGAGGAAGAGGAGTGTCGTCTCTGTTTCTTCTTTGAAAGGCATCCAGCTGGTCATGGTAGTGCTGGTAAAGGCTGACAGGCTGCTGGTCAGTGAACCTGTAATTACCAGTACATGTTAAATGCATGTAAAAGTCTTTTATTAGTCTTCAAAATATAATTTTCTAGATTACTTTATTACACTCTCATATTGGTGTGAGGAAGTTCTGGCCCACTTTTCTTCATAAAGTTGCTTCAGTTAATTTAAATGTGTGAAATTTGTTTATATACAGTGCTCTGAGGTCATCTGAATAGAAGGGCGGTGTGCTATGAAAAACTTCATTATCCCAGATAAACAATTTGTTGTAGAGTCAGCAACGTTGACAGTTAAATCTCTATGCACACAGAATTACACAGTGACATGTCACAAAGTGGTGTTAAGAATTACAGTGGTGACAGGCACAAATGAATTTTTAAACCTATTGCAAACCTGGATAGTGGAGTCCAAAATGCTAAAAAATGTGACCATATTACTTCTGATAGAAATGTCACATTTATTTCTCTGAGATTACAGGTAGTATTGATGGCTCTCTTTCTTGGCATTGTACAAACACACATAAATGCTCCAGACCAGAGGTGGTCACACATGTTGATAATCAAAAATGTATCAAGTGGATTTGATTAGCAGTACCTGACCGTGACTCATTGTTCATGTCCTGATTTATAAAACCTTGTAATGCAAAAAGGGTGTACTAGTTTCACATGGCTGTACATGTCAGTACTGGCTGCTGCAATCTGTGTGGAAATCTTTCCAAGTAGATTTTCACTCACCTTTGGTTTGCTGCCAACTCTCTGTTTGTAGGTAGTTGTCTTGGTCTTCGATGAGGAGGCTGCCACTAGAAATAGACACCTTTACAGCAGACTGAATTCATCCTTGCAGCTCATTTACGGTTGATGCTTTATTCTAAGTTATTACTCATTACTTACTCACTTAATCATGACTTACTTACTGGTTTGTTTGGTTGTTTGTTGCAATGCCCATAAATGAACATTTAAAATAGTACAGCTCAACTTATCAATCAGTTATCAATCCACTGATTAAAATCAAAAGCTCGGTTTTGGTTTAAACACGTCTGATAATTCTAGGGCTGACCCATAGAGACTTCTGAGTGATCAGATGCACCCATTCATAATCTCTTGTTATTCCAGATTTAAAGGAATGTGTGTAAAAGGTAAGGTGAGTATAAATAATTGCAAACAGTTAGGCTGTTATTTGGTTCAATTCTGTTCACTTCTAATTAATCCTCATTACTTTGTGGTGGGCAAGGGCATTGAATCTCCAGTTAGGTTTAGTAGGCAGTCTCTTCTCAACATCCCCAGGTTGCTCTTTTCCTCTGGCCTTCTGTATCTTCTCTGGGAAATATGAGAGAATAACAAAACATTTTTTTGTTTTGATTTTTTTTACATAGTATATGAATTTTACAAATTCAAATTGTTTGCCCAAAATCTCTACCGTTAATTCACTTATTAATATGAAACAAACACACTATTTCAACTTCTTTGTTGTTTTATCTTGAACATATTGTAGTCTAGTTCTCTGCTGAAAACATGCTATTCCATGTAAGACCGTAACCAAAAAGCAGGAAGGAAACTTGAGATACGTTAGATAACTGTTGAGACAGAACAAGTTGAAACAGACACAACCCCTTTGATTTAAGACCAATTCTGCTCAGATATAACCAAAACACACTGAGTGCCAAGATATGACATGACCAACCCAGATTTGGCTCATTTCCCAAAAATACAGAGTGTTAAGAGCAAAGAGAGTATTGTTTCCCTGCAAGTCTCAAATGTGGTGAAGGAAAACTACTGTGTGCAGTGTCAAACAATAACCACTAGGTGGCACTAGTCTATAAAAAACATTGAAAGAAAACTGTCCCACCACTATGCTGAAGTACTCACAATGCAAATAGTGATGAAAATATCCAACAAAGATTATGTTTTATGCCGTTTGTGCACAAATGAATGTGTTAGTTTTATGTTTAAAAGTTAGGAGAAGTTCAACATTTACACTCTCATCTGTGAGGGCAAAACTGCTGAAGAGGAGTCCAATCATCCCACAATTCTGACATTATTGTTTAGTCAGTAACTGTAAACACACAGCAAATTAATAAAGAGACCTGTGTATAACATTATTTTTAAATTTTGCACATTGCTTGTGTGGAGGTACCTGCTGTGTTTGCTGTTCCTGCTCTAGTTTTAGCAGCTTGTGAGGCTGAAGCGGGTCTGTCTTGATGCAGCGCTGTGTGGCTAATCTCCTGCATCATTGAACACACAGGAAACCACACACATATAACACATAAACATGTGCATGCATTAGCACCAAATTAGACCCTCATTAAAGAAATATCCATCATAAAATTATTGTAAGATAATAACTAGTAATTATATGTAAAAATCTAAACACCATTACATACTGAACATTTAAGCAAAATTACATTGACAGTGAAATAATTAAAATCATCCATCTGACTTGATGTCATATGCAATTCCTTCTTTGACATATCTGTCAGTCAAGTGAATAGTACAACTCTGGTTTCCTGTTTGTCTTTCTCTTACAAAAAATCTACATAACTGGCTTTTAAGAAACTATTATATTGATTCATCAGGGGTCTGTTTGTGAAATGAACTGTTATGAGGCTATACAACTAATTTTCACAAATGTTGGTATAATCTATTTATGCTGATGTTAATTTGTTGATAGAATTTTGATTGGGTAATCCATTTTGACCTTATATGCCAATCTAATTTGTAACCCAGAAACCTTCTTTTAGCCTCTTTCTTGAGATTTAGAGATCCAAAGTTAGTGGAGATCGGTACTGGGAATAAACATGTATAGATAATGGATGGGTGGATATTTAAAAATGCAGACAATCACTATTGTTGCAACTTTATAAGCTTTTCCTGGACAAGATGTTACAAATTTGAAATTAAATGCTACAACTTGCAAATTTTAGTCTTTGATCATATTTTGAAAGTAACTTGTGATGGAAAACTTCTTACTTGCTCTGATTCCATATATTTTGTCAAATCAAATGGATTTATACAAACATTTGTATTCCCTCAGTGTTTCTAACAACTGTAATTTTATTTAAAAAGATGAGAAAACTGACTCTTCTAAGCCCTTCTTTCAGTTGTTAGGAAATTTACTGTGCGCCATCACCAAGCAGAATCGATGAAACGTTATCAGCAGAACCACAATCTGTCAAACTGTTTCTAAGATGTGTCTAACAAACAGAATTCCTACCCAAAAAAAGCTTTATTACCTGAGTGTCCAAATGTTTCCTGATGTGCTTCCCCAAGAAGGGACGGAGGAGGACCGAGCTGGCTGAGGGACGGTCCCGGGGATTGATCTGTAAAGCAGTGTTTGTATGTTTGTGTATTTGTGTGTGCACAATTACAGCAAAAACCACCACTAACTACGACATGCAATAGCTACATTCTACTTTACTGTTTGTAATAAAGTAGAAAGGCACATGCTTCTGTCTTCACGCTCCTCTGTTGTGGAAGCAGTTAGTGTTCGGGAAGCAGACACTGTTCTTTAAAGTTAAACTTCAAACTTTTCTTTTTGATCGGATATAGAGTTGGGAAAAACGTTTTATGTGCCCAGACTCTGTTTCTGCCTGCAAAAAACAAATAAAGTTCTTAATCTTAATAATAACAGTGATGACATGCGCACATCCCTCTTATATGTAGATGTCATCATTACAGTCACCCCATTGTCATCTCAGACCCCCAACCAGTCGAGACAGATGGTCGCCCTGCCTGAGTCTCCCTCTGCAGGAGAGTTTTTAGCCACGGTAACCAGGTTTTTCATCTACACTGCTAGACTTTATTTGCTTGTGTTTAACTTTGTATACTTTGCCTTGAGATGACTTTGTTGTGAACTGAATGGAAGTGAAAATGTGCTTTTGAAATTTGATTCATTGATCACTTCTACCTACGACTCAGCAAATGGCAGTACAATAATTGCATCTGCATCAAATATAATGTATGATTTATGTAAACGTTGTGGAACACTGCAAGTGCTTTCTTACAAAACTCAATACAACATGACAGATATTATCTGCTAGAAGCTGAAGTTTTGTGAAGTTCATTTAAACACTTTAAAGAATTTCTAACTTTAACTTTGTAACTTTTTAAAAATCTGGCAGACTCAGATCTTCCTCATCTCCCCGCCTCTCTCCTCCCACCTCCCTGTTTGTCCTCTATGGGGTTGTAGAGCTTTCAGCCGCTCTGCCCCATGACTCTGGAACTCTGTTCCTCAAGGCCTCCGTACCACTGGCTGTCTCCTCATCTTCAAATCTCACCTTAAAACTCTCATGTTTAATCTGGCATATCCCAAATGAAAAAAAACCCCTCCAACAATCAAAATCAAAAAAAAAAAAAAAAAGCATTTTTAAATGTTGTTTTGTTAGTTCAGTATATTATTTTCATTTTTATTTTGATGGCATTTTGCTGATGTGTTGCTCTTTTGTTGTTATTTGTATGATCGATGTTTTCTGTAGGGTGTCCTTGAGTGCTGTGAAAGGTGCCTATGAATAAGCAGCTGTTCTGACAGCTGCTCCAACAGTAAGTGACATTTTGACATTAAGATGCTCCTTTAACAGTTCATCAAAAACATTGTTGCCAGAATCAACAAGAGAACATAACTATGATCACATATGACCTGTTATAAGAGTCTTACATACATCCCCTGTCTGTAAAGAATAGATATATAATCTGACCTTCTCCCTCATTATGAACTCATGATTTCACATCTGAGATACAGTAAGGCCTTCTGACAACAAAACTATCCGTATAAATGTTATGACTGTAAACTTACAGCTTCACCTAAAGGGACGATATTTTGCAAAAGCACTGGTTTAAATATGATGTTGTTTGAGTCTTAATTACTTAATCCAAAATCTCAATCTCAAAAGTAACTTATAACCATGTCTTCTAAATGATTTGCAGGGGGAAAAAAATTACCATCTCCTTTTTAAATATAAACTGAGACATAAAGTAGCACAAAAACAGAAATACCAAAGTACATCTGCAATTCAGATCATAGAAATGCTTTACTTCACTATCATCAGTACTGCAGTCCGAGCTGTAATTTTATATACTGTAATTAGCATTGAGGTCTGAGTCAATGATACCAATGATACCGATGTTGACACGTCAGTCAAAAGTCCAAGTTCCTGCTCGTACCTGCTGTGTAAGCACACTTGTTTAACTCATACCCACACACTGGAAAGAAAGGAGGCAGGAGATTGTTGAACCTTGAAGAGTTGGCTGACCAGCAGACGAAGATCATGGGAGTAGCAGTTGGGTAATGGGGTGTAACGCCCCCTACAGATCTTACTGACCAGCTGCCGCAGGCTGCTTTCCTCAAACTGCAGGTGAAGACAAGCAAACACACACAGATGATTAACAAAATATTTTTCTCCTAAAGAGGAAAAAGAATAGCTTAAAACTTATTTGCACATTTTATTGAATGCACATGCAATCTATCATGTAATGGAATTCTTTTATAGATTTAAAAACGCAAAAAAAAAAAAAAAAAACAAGTAGAAAAAAACATTTAAAGAAACTAAGTGAATGTGGAATTAGAATAAAATTTAGATTAACCAGAATTGTTCACATAACTGCATCCGACGTAAAACCTGTGCCAAATTGATGTGCGGACTGTGCTGATCCACTATGGTGACCTTCCACTCGATGGGAGTGAACCAAAATGGCGGAGAGTTATTCGCATAACTCAGATATTTTGTTTATATTTCAAATATACCAAAAGTCATTTTGTGCTTTATACCAAGCATGGAATTCCAAATTTCCCCTCTTTTTTTACAGCTTAGAAACACAGACAGCTGCATATTGACAAAAAGAGAGACAGATGGACAGACAGTGAGGTGTATACACAGACACACACACACACACATACACACACACACACACACACACGCACACACACAAACAGACGTCTGACATGTTTAGCACATTTGCGAAAACTATTAAACACAAAAAAAGTAAGGCCTTAGTTCATTTCTGAGCTGTGAATAATATAACTTTTAACCTTTAATGTTGCATTTTAAAAAGTTTTTTTTTTTTTTTTGGTGTGTGAACTGTACAAGTGCGTGAGTGGCCTCTACAGACCTAACATGCATGAGTGTTAGTGTGAGCTCAGTGGAGTGCAGTTGTGTGTGTAAAGCTGCTGATGTGAAGGGTGTGGTGCAGCTTACTGGATGTCTCAGGGTGCAGAGTTCATACAAGACGCACCCCAGAGACCAGATATCTCTGCAAAAAGGACAAACACACCAAAGCACACACAGACATTAATCTAACTAAATCAACTTCAAACAAACATCCCCTGATCTTAATTACATCACTACCAAATGTCCTCACATCTATGTTTTTCCGCCCAAAAGAGTAACTGAGTATTATATAAACACCAAATTCAGTACATCTAATATAGTCATGTGAAGAAAAAAAAACACCCTCCCTCAAATTCAAGGCATATTTTTACAAAAACACATTTGGATCTTATTACATTTTAAAATTATGTTAAATCAACATCAAATGAACAACAATATAAGATATTAGGGTTACACAATTTTTTAAAATGTTATCATCATTCCAATATTAAAAGGTGCAACATCAAAAAGGCAAAAACTGAAAAAATATTGCCGCAAACAGCAGTGTATTATTTGGTAGAATACAATCTGTACTTTTAAAAATAATTGTGTGTGAATGCATTGTTCACACACAATTATCAATAACAAATGTCACCAATCAGTTG
Organism: Zenarchopterus dispar; assembly: GCA_028564865.1. Classification (NCBI taxonomy): domain Eukaryota; kingdom Metazoa; phylum Chordata; class Actinopteri; order Beloniformes; family Zenarchopteridae; genus Zenarchopterus; species Zenarchopterus dispar. The sequence continues at coordinate 5,542 of JAOWBL010000622.1, read as the reverse complement.
GAATATAATTACTCAAGATATTTATTCATTATAAAACCATATTACTGGAATATAAATAATGTATTTATTTATTTAGCCCCTGATTAGGACTTTTAGCCTTTGTAATAGTAATTTTTAAGCAACTAAGTACATCTTTACCGCTTCTAAAGGAGTAAGGAGAATAAAAGAAATACTGGTTCTGATCATGGAAACTTTGATCCAACCTAATGAATGCACTTGATTAAATGATCATCATCAAGTCTCAGCACTTCTATAAAAGCAGATGTTTTATTGTCATGCTGGTCTAGAGCCAAAGAGGGAAGACATAAACACTGATCTGTGTAGAGAAGGTTATAACTACAACTATTTTCTGTCAATCATTCTATTGTGAGAACGAGTGCTTGCGAGTAGAAAACATCTAAGAAAGGTACTAATTTTCCCAGGAGTGGACATTCCAGGAAGTTCATCTGAAAAATCAGACTTTACAATAACCACATATTTTCTAAAAAATTAAAATTAAAAAAAGATCCTCTTTCTAAAGGCAACAAATAGGATGTTAAATATTAAAGATGAGTGGAAAAGAGTGAATAAGCTGAAACAACTGGAAGGACTCCCAGTAGAAGGTTTCTCTCTACAAGAATGTGGAACCCTGGAATGATTTGCAAAGTTGTATCTGAAAAAACTACAAGACTTTTGTTGCAATCGTCTTTGGACCTGCCCACTTCCAGTTATTGAGCTGTAAACTAACACTTCTGTATGTCGAAGAAACAAGAGAAATTTCAGGCCAAATTATTGTCTGATAGCTAAACCTCATCTGAAACCAGGTTATTTAATGTGTAAATGATGGTAAGAACACCTCAAATCTACAACCAACAGAGTTGGTCAAAAACAAAAGATTCAAGGTGTTGCAAAAGCCTAATCAAAGTCCAGACCTCAACAGATTTAAAATGCTGTAGCAGGACCTTAAACTGTGAACAAATGCCTATAAACCTCAATAAACAAAAATAACATTGTTAAAAAAAAAAAAGACAGTTAAGCCTTCTCAACAATATGAGACTCCAAATGTCATACAGAAAACAACTATTTCTGAGTAATTACTGCAATGACATGATGAGACATGTCAAGTGTTGTTGTTTATCTGAGGTTGAATGTGCCTGTTTTTAAGACCTGCTAAGGAATAGAGATTTTTTTTTGTTTGTTTATTTCTGACACATAAAACTAAAGAATTAAAAAAAAAGTGTTCTTTGTCTTACACGTGACTGTATAACGTGCCATGTTTCTTGTTGAAACAGGATGCTGAGGCAGATTTTTTTTTTTTTTAATCTTGCACCCGCTAGCTAAAGTCATAAACAGGACCAGAACCATGGTGTTAAAAGTGGTGAAGTCACTAAAAAGAGCAGAGCACTCACAGAAAAATCCTGTAAGAAAAAGTGGCAGTTGCTGAATTGGCTGAGAATCAAGCATGCGGGTGAGTGTTTGTCCTCTTGTGCAAACATCTTTCTGAGAACTTATTAAAGTTTTGGATTTGAAAAACTAGGACATCTTAAAGAACTGAAAACAGACTGTTCAAGCTTTGAGAATTAGGTTTAGGTTGAGGGCCCCAGAGGAAATCATGTCAATAAGCTCTTCAACAATGCAAACACATATGTGTGGATGTGGGAAGAAGGAAGCAGCTCTGCCCTCATCTGCATCCAAACAAGACTCCAGATGAGAGCAGAACAATGATCCAAATACACAAAAGAAGCCAAAGAGGCCTCTATGGTTCGAAATATTTGCACAAGTTTACTGTTAGCTGCCATGGATGTGCATCTCTGTTTGTGTTTGTAGATCTTGTTGAAATAAATGTCCCTCTGAGTGAATGTGATGCACCGCAGGCAGATTACAATGCAATGATTACACAACCATGGGCTATTATTACACCCACATGTCTGATCAGCAGCTGTAGTCAGGGAAATCTAAATTCACACAGAACCAGAGATAATTTTGCTGTGGGCAGTTTACCTGCCCTAACATAGCATAGCCACCACAACTGGACAAATGGTTTAGACATCTCTGTCATTGCCTGTGGTGGATGTAATTAACTCCAAAATAAAACTATAAGGAAAATTTCTCACCTGAGACATGAACCAAAGAGAACATTTTTAGCCTCTGGATATGTGTCAGTGTTGTGAATCCCTATGTTTCCTTTACTGGTCTGCCTGCAGGTTCCCACCCACCAGCTAACTTACTCTGGAATTATGATGCAACTTTACAAAGAAAATGTTTCAGGGGTTGTAGAGGACTTTTTTTCTCTTTGACAACTGGAAAAAAATGCAGCAGGGATGAGGCCCAGCTAATCTAAATACCTGGATAAAACTACATTTAATGATTTATTTTTCTTTTTTAAAAAACAACTGCTGCACTGAGGAGCCCTTAAAAAGGCAGGGTAATCAATTCTACATGATTTCTTACCAAGAACACTTTTTGCCACATTCAGTGACCATCTCCTCACCATCTACTAGCTGCCCATCTTGTGAGTATAGTGCTAAAAAAAATAAAAATAAAAAGTCATTCTTCATACAAAGACTCTGTAAACTGGAAACAAACAGAGTGCGGCGACCCTGTCCCCCAAACCATAACAAGCATTGTTTCACCCAATCACAGACGTGGGGAGGGTTTGTGCTTGCTCAAAAAGTGGAAATGTATACATACGTCTTGTTGTTGTAGGGCTTATTCTCGCAGATTTCTGGGGAGAGGTAGTATGGAGTCCCGATACAAGTCCTGGCCAGCTCCATGGTGCTGCAATATTTGAAAAAAAAATAAATAAACAAACACACTGTTAAATTTAAACGTGCAAATAAAGAGAAGTCTTAAAATAAACTCTTACTACACCTTTCTATTTACAGAGCTCATTGATGTCTTTCCATGTACTGTACATTACATCATCTGTTTGGGACCTCTTTTAAAAAGGTCGACTGGATGTTTGCTGATAGGAGCTTCTACCTCAACAATCATCTGATATCATTTGTCGAGTAAAACAGTTTGCTGGAGAAGCCTATTTATCATAAAATAGACCTTATTTTTTCTCCTCTCCTCCTAAAAAGCATGTGCTACTCAAAATCGAGCAAAAACAAAAAAAACATCACCCATTAGTTTCCCTGTTTATACATTCTCCATGATCAATTTCTTAAAAAGACAATGTAATATCTTTGACAGCAAGGAGATGTCAAAAAATCTAAATAAATCAGAGATTTGACAGTACAACTGCTACACAGTTGTCCCTCTTCTTACTGAATACAATGGTTCAGTACTACTACCACTCATTTCATTTTGGATCATTTTCACTTAATTAAATTAAATAAAGGACCAGGTGTAACAGTTTTGCCTTGTTGGATTTGGTCTCTTTGTAACCTCATAGAATTTGCACAAATCTGATTACATGGTATGTTTTAAGTTATATTCATGCAAAAATATCTAACTTGTGTACTACTGAGCACCCCTGTAAAGCACTGAAAAGTGTTACACACAACATCACTCTTTAACGTTGCTTATTGCAGCCAAATATTACAGACTGTCTACTATTTCCACATCCATGTGTTTATATGTCCGGGTCGACAGTTTGTGGAATGATAATCAGTTGTTTGGAGGCCTTCCATGTGCTACAGAGTGCTCAGTGACAGACAGCTGCACTGTGTGTGTAAGTGTGTGTCTCGGTGTGAAGATGACACTGACTTACTTATTCAACATTCTTGCGATTCCAAAATCCCCCAGCTTTACTTTCATCCCTCCGTTGGTGAGGAAGATATTCTAAGCCAGAGGGAGAGCAGCAATGAAAGCATCCTTGTGTGTGTGTGTGTGTGTGTGTGTGTGTGTGTGTGTGTGTGTGTGTGTGTGTGTGTGTTTAATCAGACATGATTGATGAAAGATAGGGATGGCTGTGAACACAGTGGCCAGGCTGTGGTCAGTGCTCCTGAGATAGTCTTTGAGTTGGCAAACAGCGAGGTCTTTGTTCTGACCAAAGCTGATCTCAGGACAGTTCTGCGCTACAGTACAGTGAGCACTGTAATAATTATGCCTCTGTGAATTTTTTTTTTCATGAGCATTATTAGGGTCCGAAAACAATTTTATGAAATCATGTAACATAGGGCTGCTTGTTCCCATTTACTTGCAGGCAAGTTTTCTTTACAAATAAAAATGATACACAAAAAAAAAAACATAGGAAATTCTACACCTGAAGTTGCAAATAACATGTCATCAAAGCTTTGATGGCTCAGAGCAGACCACTCACCTCCACAAGTTTTTAAAAACATCCTTAATATGGTGAATTTAAAATATATAGGCACATTTAAAAAAATGTATATTTTTGCAATTCCCCTAACTTTACAATATAATGTATAAAGTTAGGGAAGTTGTTAATATAATGTGTTCGTATAATGTGTTAACATCTGTGTGATGTTAGCATTTATGAGTATTCATCTATCGCCTTTCCACACAGCTGCCTGCAGAGTTAGACGGAAAGACCAAAAAGACTAAAAAGATATCTTTAATGACAAATATGGTGTAGGTGAAAGGTGGCTGGAAAACTTAAGAAATTAATCCCAAATTGAAAAATTTTCATTTGCAAAAACAAAGGAGGTGATGCAAAACTATGTTCAAAATCAAGTCTGAAATCTGCAACAAGTCTAAAACTGATCCATGAAGCTTAATCTCTAAATGAGACAAGCTCTTCATCTGAATTGCAGCAATTTGCCCACCAAGAGTGGTCAAACTGTGCAAATATATTCACTTACGGTTGAGCTCTTTATTCTATTTGTTTATATTCACAAGATCACATTTTTACTATGCACTTGTAATATAATTATTACACAAAGCTGTTTGTGAACTCAAGTGTATCTCATTAAAAGAATTACTTTTTTTTTTTTTTTAATGATTTGACAGTGAACAGACTGAATGTTTGAGAGGGAGCACCAGAGAAGTGGGTCATTTACCTGAGCTTTGATGTCTCTGTGGAGAACCTTCCTGTCATGGATGTGTTTGAGGCCCAAACAGATCTGAACAAACCAGTCCAGAATCTGTCAAACATAAAATTCAGTTTTCTTTTGTCCCATATCTATAAAGACCAAATCACTTTCTAATGATAGTGTTGACTCCTCACTTAAATTAATAAAATGTTTCATATGTTGCCACTTGAAGGTTAGGTTATAGTTAGGTTACGGTTGGGTAACAGAATACTGGGTGGGGTATGTATACCTGCTCCTCAGAAAAAGGAACACCTCTCTGCATTTTGATCTTCTTCATCAAATCCCCTCCATCACAGTACTCCATCACTATAAACAGGGTGCCTTTCTCTATACGAAGATGCAGGAAACACTGTAAAATAGACTCATAAATGGTGCTGTAAACATTTTGAACAGCGGCTCAGACTCACCTTGAAATGAGGTGATGAAGGAAACAATGTTTGGGTGCTTCATCTTCGACAGGAGTGTTACTTCTTTCTTGGACGCTTCCTTTTCCTTTGCTGACATCTGAGGAAAAACCACACTTCTAAATCAACAATGAAGCACTACACATCATCATTCATTCA
>JAOWBL010000621.1:0-17155 GCA_028564865.1 Zenarchopterus dispar | reverse complement strand
TATATAAAAAAAAAAAATATATATATATATATATATATATATATATATATATATATATATATATATATATATATATAAATAATAGATTAATTAAAAAAGGCTAGTGTGGTCTTTGCAGCAATGCAGAGGAGAGACTTGAACCCATAACAGGCAATTTAGTAAATTGCAGACTCATTTGTCTTTTCCTCTTGTAATGTGATTTCCAGTATTCCTGCGGAAACTTAATATTAAAGCTTTCAAGAGATTAATTCTTGCATTATGGATATATGATGGTCTAAAGCGCTGTTTACAAGATGGTCAACAGAATCCAGAACTGGATAGTGCTTTTGCTCCTTCTTGATGGTTCCTGTGAAATTACAACTTTTTACATCTAGATAAAGTTCTAGTTACGAGTTCACTTGGTGTCTGAAAAAGACAGAGATGAAGCATCCAGACTGCAGGGCGTAAAGCCGCCTCCTCCAAGCCCTTCGTCGTTTTGGTATAAATTTCCTGAGGGCTGACTTTATTTTCTCGCCTCTGTGTGATTTTCATCACTTTTTTTGTCAGGCTCCCCCGCTGTTATCCCACTGTCTAATCATGATAATCTCAAAAGAGACTTACGAGGGATAAACATCCTCAGCAGTCCTCTCAAAAGAACAGGTAAACAATGAGCAAGGACCAACGATGTAGGATGTGGCTTACATGGCAGTGGGTGGGCTTGGTTTTCGTCCATAATAGCTTTACCTTCGTATAAACAGCGCCGTGGGAGTGGTTGGAGGATTAGAGGATTTGCTATGCTAATCCATAGGAACATAGCCCATTGACCCCCCGTGTGTCCCTTTCCCTTGAGCAGGGCAGTGAACCTATGTCCTCATTCCTCTCCTACCAGTTGGCCACCCATGTGACCTGGATCATCGAGTGTATCAAAAGGAGATTGGCGTCACTGTTCAAAAGTTTCGTGGAGTGATTAAATCTGTTTTCCCTCCCACTGGTTTGAAAGCAGCGAGGCTCCTGCTCTGCCACTCCCCCTCACTCCCTCCACTCATGTCGACATTTTCTGATAAATCTCCAAATGTTGATTATTATTTTTTAATTGGCAAAATTTTTCATCCAAATAGCTGGCAGACTAAATTAAAGCTGCGTTAGGAGTTTATCTCTCCCCTTGTGAGTGAAGTGACAAAGTGACAGCCAGATCACATGCATCAGAAAGCCAGCAGCATGTAATTGTAGAGGAAGAAGGCCATACTATTGGCAAACTAAAACCTAGTTTGGCCCAATGAGTGAAGTTTAAAAAACATTGCCTTTGGTTCTACTTTTAGAAAGTGCTTGAAAGCTAATTGAATCACAGCAAGGGGAAGAGATCATTTTTGACTGACGCTCCAGCGGGCATTTGTCTCTGTTAGTCTAATATTGCGTAGTGAAGTGAGTCAGCAGAGAGCAGTCCCCAACCCAACTGTGTGCATGGCTTTAACTCAAACTGACAGTGTTCTAGTGCGCAAACCTTGCCACAAGCATCTCTGCTGGAGAGCTGAGGTTTTCTCTTTGTGTTCAGTCCACCGTTGTCACCATGGTGAGCCTCCATGCACCCTCAAAGATAGAAATGGGAAGATGGGGAAACAGGAAACCCCAAGCCCCACGGTCCAGAAAAATCCATGTTGGCTTCATCTGTAGATAGATTTTGTGTACAAGTGATCAGCCAATCAGTAATAAATAAATAAATAAATAAAAACACTTTGTAAGAATGCTACAAACTAGAAAACGCAGCACACACCGTTCTCCTGTAAGACTGAGACTGCATGGCAAAGCAAATGGAAAAGCTTGCTGCCTTAGCTACTACACTGTACAGCTTCAGTCTTAACACTCATTCATGCTCTCTTACATACGTAAATAGCCATATCTGTTTTAAACATCATTATACGTCGCTACCCTCATACCTCCATACATCTTTTACGTTGCCTTGATTGAGTCAGTTCACCCACTAGTGGGTGATACTGAGTTCAAATCCAGATTTCACTGAGATTGCCACAAATGGCTGAACAAAACAGCTCAGTGCGCCACAAATATCTGCACGGACTGATTATTTTCCAAACTGATTATTGTCTTTTTAATTTTTTTTATTTTGGTGTAAATAAAATTTAATTCAGAAACATCAAATGTCCTTTGTTATCTTCCATTCAGAGTGCAGAAAGATGGTGTTTAATCCCTGCAAGTAATCAGTTGACTTTCCCAGAAAGTTTGGCTATATTATTCCACATGGGATCATTTTTTGGTAAGGTGTTTTTGAGAGTTCTTCTTGTGCCAGATATGTATTCTACTTCTAGCAAGTAATGAACAGACGCATATAGTTTCTATAAATGTTTTTATTAACAGTGCACAGCACTGGAATCATGCAGCTACTTATTCCCTAAAATCTCAGGGGTTGAACCATGGCTGAGGTTGTCTTTGGCAGCCTTATGCTAACTAAGTATTTCTTCATGTGCACTGGTTTTGGTGATATTGGATCCTCATTTCCATTCAAATGTGCTGTCTGGATGAAAGTGTATATTTAAAGACAATATTTTGTCTTGATTCAAATCATTATAGCAAATTTTCAAATGAGTTCTCACCCTATACTTGAGATATATATATATATATATACATATATATATATATATATAAAATAAAAATTATGTTCCTCTGTACCCTGACTGCATTGTCAGTCTTATAGGCATAGATTTTATTTAAGCATTGATTTTTAAGAGCCTGCATTTTATAAAAGATGTGGTTGTCTTGATTCAAGCCAGAATGAGCCTCTTGGGCTCCATTAAGTCTGCAGATGTAGGGAAAGAACTAATTGTAACTTTTAGTTGTCGGGAGTCCTGAAAATGTTAGGTAGTGTTCTCTCACTTTAACATTTATATATTTCTTTTCATCTTTTTGAAACCAATCTTTGCTAAAAGACAGAGTTCAAGCATCGAACTGTTATCATTGTTGTTGTTTGGTTTACAATTGCCAATCTGAAGCTAATGTGAGTGCCATCTTACAATGACACTCACATTAAGTGTAAGATGTTTGGGCACTGAGATCAAACATGAGGAGTCCATTATCCCTCTAAGCTCAGTGGTAGTCAAAATTTGAAAACAAACATTTACATTTGCTAGAGAAACTCTTTCATGCATGCTATTTGAGTAGCGAGTCAAATTAATTCATGAACTGTGTTCGTTCAGAATGTGCAGATAAGATGGCCCCTAGAAGATAACCACGCGTCACTGCCATCATCCCCATGCAATTTTGAGCATCAAAAATGACAGGGAGGGTGTTTATTCCTTTCCCAGTAATTGACTGAGCATTTCCATAATGGCATTGCGTTTTTCTGCCAGGATAATGTGACCCCTATTAGTTCAGGAAATGAGCTGCAATCAGGGTCTGCAAGTACCACCAGACAAAGCCAGGGTTATGACTGAAATAGAAAGGAGGGTGAAGCTTTGGAGGAGGTGAAAGGTAAACAACTGAGGGGTGCTGACAGTGGGATAACTGAGTTACAGGATTGGGAGACAAAGGAAGATGAGTCATATTACTGCAGCAAACTGAGCTCTGATTATAATGCCACTGAACTACAAGACTTGAATCTTTATTTTCACAGGCCCAAATTGAAATTTAGCTTAACAAATACTCACCCATCTTCCCTTCAACAGAGGTTTCTGTTTATTGCATCTTTGTTCCTTCTACTGAACAAAAATACATGGTCCCTGGTTTTTGTTTTTCTACCTGTTATGTCCTTCAGGAATTATAAAAAGAGTACAATAGTACACCATCCCAGTTATGAGTTGAGTTTGATTTGAGGAATACTTGAAAAGAAAACAAACTTGGAAAGCTAAAAGGTGTCCAGGTCCTGTGTGAACAGTTCAAGACAGTTGCAGATCTTCTTAGGAGTAAATGTCTGTCAGTCACCCCAGTGCTCAAGGAAATTGGAAAAAAAATACAAGGAAAAACCCAGTGTAAGATATTTAGTTATTATGATGCAAGTGGAAACAGACTGCTCAAGAACGGCTTTTGTGGATTTCCTGTCAGGAATATGACCTCTTCACTGTGTTTAAAAAAAAAAAAAACCACAACAGCATGCCTTTGGTTTGCAAAGTTGCATTAGAACAAAACAGAAGATTAATGCCGAAGTTCATTTTTCTGGCTGTCATGTGACGGCACATCATCTGGGGGGAAAAAAGTAAATGGGCTAAAAACACAGTTGTACCAACCATAAAGCACAGTGGTGGAGGAATGGGGATTTGGGGTTTTTTTTAGCCGTAATGCCTGGAAACCTTGGAGTTATTGTTTTTATTTTTTGCTTGCTTGTTTGTTTGTTTTCTTTTATTATGAACCTCTCTATACAGATCTATTCTACAGTCAGTTGTGATGTCACCTCTCTGACGGGACATGCAAGAACACAATGATCCCAAAAACTCTAGCAAATCAAAATCCAGCTCTGTTGCAGGACCTAAAAAGAGCTGTGCATGAACAATTCCCTTAATGAACTGAGATAAGTGGCAAAGAAAAGTGGGCCACGTTCCTCTGACAATGTGAGAGGGATGAGATTGTACAGAAAACAAACATTACAAATTATTACTACCAAGGGTGGTTCTGCTTGCTATTATGTGATTTACTTGGATTTTCACATGCTGCTTTGGCATTTTGGTTTAGTTTTTAGTGTAAAAAATAACACTAATATGTTGCATTGTTCATTTTGGATTTTTGTATTTAAAAAAAAAAAAAAAAAAATTAAGAAATCAAGGATGACTTGGGGGGCGGGGGGGGGGGACTAAGCTAGAGTTCCTTCTAGCTTAGTCTGTTGTGCAAACATGAAGCCAGAAGGGGAAGGTGTGGTTATGTCAGGTCTGGTGTAATTAATCCTGATATGTGTCTGTTCGAGCCTTTCTTAATGAGACCACCAGGTTTGTCACCAACGTACTGATTCAGAAATGGAGAGGACGTGAGCTGCCTGATTGGCAGATAACAGTGCACAGATTTAATGCACAAGTAGCTCAATATCTAGCCTACACTTCAAGATCACATTTGCTAAATAACTTCTTACTTTGGGTGATATTAAACAAAACAAAAGTTGGATACTTTTGAAGTATGTGTGTGTGTGTACCAATAAATGTACCTATTAAGGCCATTTTATGCATATAATAATTTACGTGAGTGATGGCAACAGTAAATCACTCTAATCTGAAGGAGATATGTTTGTGGTATCTGTAATCATAATGCTTGAAGTCTTTTATGAACTCTTTAAAGTAGCATCCTCGGCTCCAGGGAGGATGATTTGCCACCAAGTTAATTGGTAGATATACAACCTGAATGGGGCATGAAACGGTGTCTTTTTTTTTTTTTTTTCCCCGCGTTCATCTCCAGTAGTAAAGATCTATTTAAAAAGGTCTATTGATTTGAGGTATGACTAGTCATACCTGAAATCATCTGCACTGGTCAGTTTGTTTCTGCAAGCAGCATGTTTCTGCAAGCAGCATGTTTTTAAATAGACCTTTACTACTGGAGATGAATAGTTATAATTCTGTAAAATTTTGATGCAGACAAATGAAGTTGAACCTACATCATACCTACAACGAGACTGAATAAGTGCTTTCTTCTTTTCCTTTTGGTTGTTCCCTTCAGGGGTCATCTGTCTCCAACTAACCCTATCCTCTGCATCCTCCTCTTTCACACCAACCACCCTCATGTCCTCCTTCACTACAGCCATACACCTCGTCTTTGGTCTTCCTCTAGGTCTCCTGCCTGGCAGTTCCCACCTTAATATCCTTTTCCTGACAAATTCACTATCCCTCCTCTGCACATGTCCAAACCATCTTAGTCTGGCATCTCTGACATTATCACCAAAACATGTAACACAGAAGTGTCGGCGGACTGAACAGCCCTCTGGTCTTGATGCACAGAATAAATCTCTTTGGTAACTTGTGCACACCTGCTTTTGTGCAGCCAAGTTAAACCTGGATAACCAACATAGCCTGGGTTAATCACTTTTCCTGATTTTGTGCAGTGGCTCTTTGGTGTATTTTTATTTATTTAGATTGTTGTAAAACTTCTTAATTGACAGAATGCTTAGTTTGTTTTTATCATGATGCCATATGGCCAGTTCTGCTGTTTTTTTTTCTTTTCCTTTTTCTTTCTGCGTCTTGGTAGCCAGGTATTGCCTGATTCTCTCACTAATAATAGCCTCTCTTTCTTATTCCCAGTCTGGACTTTATCCATGGTTAAGCCTTTTTGTGTAATAATTCAGTAAGTAAACATCAAACCACTGGAGTTTCTACCCAGTGTGGATGTGACAATTTTTTGTGCAGCGTATGGCCTGATGTGTTTACGCTTGGCTCTGTTGACAGAGCTCTGCATTCTGTTCATGCTTAGCTCATCTTTGTTCTCTGTGAAATGGCTCTGTCAGCCTTACATTAAGAGCCGCCTGCATTTGGCTTTACACAACAACCCATTTCATTGCTGTTTTCACTACCGGCATCTTGGAGCAGGAGAGCAGACCGAGCACCTGCAATACCTGCTGTCTCTCTGTCAGTTTGAGGGATTCGCCTCAATCCATTACATGCTTGGATGCTGATGGTGTTTGTCAGCATGCTCTGCACGACCAGAGACAATTAAACTGAAACACAAGGCTGGCTTAATGAAGCTCGGCAGGAAAAACATCCTCAGATGAGTAGAAATAGAAGTAGACAAGGTTTACTTGTGTTATTGGGCAAATGCATGACTGTGGTGTAGGTTCGTGGTTCAGAAAGAGGGATAAATCATGAAATTAGATTAGTAGTAACATGTAACCAGGGATTTCTTATATTGGCAGTTGGTTGCTCTGAGTATGCTTACCTATGTTTTTACAATAACAAAATATGAATGATTAAATAACTCATTAGTTTGGTCTTTACTCCAGTCAGGTTTAATCTAGATACAGTTGGCAGTGTGTAAAGTTGATTTATACAAGCTTTACTGAGACTGAGGGCAGCTTCAGCTGCCAGTGGGCTGATGTTAAATGTATTTTTGTTTTCTGTTTGTATTTTAGTATACCCCTGTGAAAGCTTGAAGGGTTGGGCTTATTTTTATAAGGGGAATGGAGGGTTTGTTTTTGTGCTCCCTCATCATTTCAAAGTCCTGCAACACTGTGACGAATAGAGGGATGAGTCACATTTTAACAGCAATGTAATGGGAAGACTCTGAAATGATATCAGTCGACTCCTTGGTCTCTTCATTGTCTCTGAGACTGGGTAAATGATTTGCTTTAATGAAATGAAACCTTTTTTGTTAATTGACTTTCTCTACACATTTATGTATTGCCTGTTATAGCTAGGTATTTCCCACCTAATTCATGTCCCACAGCAACTATAATGATGTGAAACATTTAGGTGGTGTTGCATCTACCAGTGTGCCTGCTGATCTTTAAAGTACTATCCCTCCAAATTTCTATTTTTTTTTTCCTCTCAACTCATAATAAATGCTAAATGTTATGCATCTCATTTTGTTTCCTCCTTCACGTTGCTACCCCTTCAGATTTTGGGCTTGCCATGATATTCATGGTTCATGGTTTCTAATGGCACATTTGATAAAATTGCTCTCTATTGCCATGGGGTGACATTTCATGTTAAGGTTCGACTGAAAATGCAGGTTGGTTTTAAAAAAAAAAATTCCTAACTGAAGATGATAAATGAGGAAGCAGACACTACGTTGCATCAGAAATGGTGGCTGTTTTTCCTCAGCAGCTAGATGATGTATCCCTGTCTTTGCTTGATTGGCAGCAGAAGGCAGGCTGAGTCCAGCAGAGGAGGAAAAGATGATGTAAACAAAAATGCACTAAGATTTATTTGAAAAGTAGCGTCTGAATAGCAGAAATGAAGTCTGCTTTACTCCTACTAATAAAACCTGGGACTGAAGAATTATTTTGTCTGTAAACTTTCATACATGTAAGTAGACTGTTCCTTTTTTTTTTTCCTTTCCTGTTCCTGTGTTTGAGTTTGATACTTGGCTAATTCTGGTAAATTTGACTCTGAATATGCAAAATATTAAGTTGTATATACTATTCAGACTCTTTGGGTCATGTTAAAAGTTGAGCTTTGAGTTTTTATTACGTGCTTAATACATCAGTAGTGTAACATGCTAAATTACTAGATGCACTGCTTTCAATGTTATCGATCAGTTCCATGACTGGTGTTTTTATGACCTTCTGAATTTTTCTTCTTTCTTTCTAAGGACTGTACTACAACAAAGTTCATATTTACATTTTTGCTATTTCTCCAAAGCTGCAGCACATTTATTGGGTCATCTTCTGCTACTGGAAGTCTAAATACACACAAAATAAAGTGCTCAAGACATAAATATTACTTTAAATTCTAGCCGTAAGGCAATTTAAAATTTATCACCTTTTTTGTTGAGATTACAGGTCCTTTGTTGTTGTCGTCATCTTTGTCGTTTTATTTATTCATTTTTTTTGTTTCGCTGGTATGACCCTGGTGACACCAGTGAAAGCTGACCAATAAGAGGCTTCTGGCTGTGCTTATTTATAACCTCTTAACTTTTGTTAGAGGTTGTGCATGTTCACTTGATTTACAAGTGTTGAATTAAGTTTGTTACCTGAAACATTTTGACTGCTTTTTCCCCTCCCTATTCTTGCCTTGCAGGTTGTAGAAAATACCATCCTTCTCTCTTTGTGTATTCTGTACTCACACTGAAAAACATCCACACTGAAGAAACACGACTTCTCACCCGTCTCTTCATGTAGTACCAAGTACCATTCTCCTTGGAAACATACAAAACATTAGTCTCAAAGAAAAGCACAACTTGCTTTGAGTAGAAGTATTTTGGATTTAATAAAGGAGATGTGCAACATGAAAGGATGCAAACTGTGCCCTTGAACCAGTCCTCATAACAAGGGGGAACACCATGAACGTCTCCAGATGTTTAAAGCACCACCACAGGCTGCTGTACAAAAATGTTAGTTATGCCAGACTATTGATGACTTTTCCGTTAAGTCAATAAAACAGACCATAACCTCTGAGTTTGCGACAGTATCATGATATGAAAAAAGTCTCCATAGAAGCACAGGGAAATCCAACTTTACTTGGTATTTTTTGGCTTTGATAACTTTAACAGAACTCTGAATAAATAAACAATGCCTTTCCACCTTGGGTAGACTTTAGTCAAGTTAGACTTCTAAAATTGTAATGCAGAATGTAGGAAAAAGTTGAAACTGGAATGTTCTGGACATTGTGTTTGATGGAGCCACCTGCTGGTGGTTGACAGTAGTGCAGATGGAAATGGGAAGTAGCGTTTTTTTGAGTGTTAAGATTACAAGATGACTACCATGTGAAGGTGTCTCGACAATCCTGTTCCATCCATCTCTACAGAGTTTGTTAGACACAGTCATTTTTTTTTTTTTTTTTACAAAAAAGGAAAATATTCAAGGACACACACTAGATGCTATGGAGTGTAATTCCTATGCAAATGGAAACACCAACCCAGTCTTTAAATCCAGGCATATCTTCTTCTGCCTGACATCCTTCACAGCACTAGTGGACTTCTAACCCCCAAGAGGTCTTGCCTTTTATAACTACTTCAGCAACAATATACCAACCTCACTGTTTTCTGACTTGGCTTCATCTTCGAAGGGCATATTTGTGGGATTGAGAAGATCCTCAAAGTATTCTTCCAGGACCTGATGACTCCTCAGTCGAGTTCAACAGCACCTCACCCTCAGTGTTGGCAAACCTCTGCTTTCTCTATCTGTCAAAGAAAATTGAAAGAAGACATTCTCCTCAAATTGTTCAGCTTTACTGTGATGTAAGATGTGATGCAAATCTTTAGTTTTTATTCAGATTACATATAGTAGTCAAATGGACTTTAAGTATTTTGTACATATACGTCATTTCTTGGAGCAAAAGTTTTGGCTTTCAACTATGAGATGACTCATTCATATAACTGCATTACCAAGTGAGTGTAACTCCTGAAAGTGTTGCTCACTCAGAGCAATTAATATTAACTGCAGAGTCTGAAATGTTCCTACTTCCAAGCTCAGCCTGCAAAATGTGATATGATGAATAAGACTAATCTTTGCTTTGCATCTGCTTCTGGCGATTATCTCCCTTGCATTATGGAAACCAGTAATATGACGGGTGCACTTGCAGAAGTGTGTGTATTCTTGAAAGTATCTGCTCCTGTCGTCTCAATGTTTTAACCATTTGCATCAATTTTTGTTTTAGCTTCCCTGTGCTCTCTGCCAATGTGCATTGGTGAGGAAGTGCTCTTCATGTGTTATAAATAAAATGTGCAAGTGCATACATGCTTGTGTGTCTAACTGGTGGAAGAGGGTGGATGATGGCAGATAAGGTTGAGGCAGGTGCTTTAATCAAGCCATTCTCCTTACTTTACCCTCCCTCCCTCTGGCCCTCCACTCATCTCATTAGAGACGGGAGAGGGTGAGAAGTGAGGCCTGTGTAGACCTCTGCATTAATTATTGAACCCTATCTTCTTTTACCTCAGCTCCTCCTCCATGGTGCCTGATAACCTTTACATAAAAGAACAGAGGCCAACTCCCCAGCCATTATACAATGTGGTAGGTGCAGCAGAGATGAAAGAGGGAGGCCAAGTTTGGGGATTTAATCATTTAGAGAATGTGCTACTTAATGGTCTGCATGTGACATGTTTGCCTGCACAAGCAGATCTATCACCCCCCTTAAAAAAAATAATAATAATAATTACATTTAAATTATTCCCCATTGATTCAGTTCAAATTCAGCCCTTATTAATTCCATTCTGTTTTAAGTGGTTGTTGGAGAGGCAAGGTAAGTTAAATAATTTTTAAAGCTACCATTTGACTCCATGCAGCATGTCTGTGGTGTAGGAGGAGTCGGGCTGAGCTTGTTGCCTCCTGCCAGTCAGTTTGAATCACTCAGCTGGAGGCCAGCTCATGAAGGCTGTTGAGGTCAGCATGGTCGAAGCATTCAGACAACTTGCTGTGATGCTGAAATTCTTACCATTTTCTTCTTGTGTCCCCTGCCCCTTTCTTTTTGCTTTTGTGTGTGTTGTGTGCTTCCTGCAGGTTTGAAAAGCCAACGTCAAACCTCGACCTCCCAAGGCTTCCTCGCTAGAGAAAAAAAAGACACTGAGAAGATGTTCAGCACCAAAAGGTCAGCAGTGTCACTTTTGATCTATTCTTATGCACTCAGAAAAGGAAAAAACAGCAGAGATCTGGAGGCATTTTGAAATGGTTTCTGCTGATAAAGGCTGACATTTCTGTTCAGCTGTGATTCATAAATAACTGTCTGAAAAGACTTGTTGATGATATGAAAGTTAATGGTTGATTTCGGGTCAGGCCACATAAGACATTCTGTGATCAGTTTAAAACCTGAATTATTTGATTGTTGAAACACATAGTTGACCTAACACATTTTTTTTTTCTTTTTAATGAAATTTTCACTTGCCATGTTACAGAAAGTTTAAGCTCTAGACAGCCCTTCAAACTCGAGTGTAAATGCATTTATTACCCACTACAGGGTGTTTTTGAAACCAAGTTTACAGTCTTCCTCTGCATTTTTAATGTGCCTCGTGGTTGTGTATATAGTCTGTATAAATCATTCATCACTCTGGCTTTTCTGTATGTTGACCTTAATGCAAGCTGGAGATGGTCACATTGCTTTACTACTGCGTTATGAGAAAGGGGTCAAGTGGATCAAAACATGCTATTTGTGCTTGTTTTCCATGATTCTGTGTGGAGCTTAACTTGGATTTGGTTTATGTTTTAGTGTCACTTGCATCTAAGATTTATTAAAGAGAACGGGTTAAACTGAAAATCCACCGTTCTTTCTAAATCACACAGTTAGTGAGTCAGGGTGACAATAAGTTTTTTTTGTTTGTTTGTTTGTTTTAAGCTTTAACGTATATAGTAAACGGACCTTTGCAGGCGTCACAGCCTGTGTGTTTGTAGATTTTCAACAGGAAGATCATTGTGAAGTCAACATTAGCAAAATTACAGGGTTGTAAAATTATAATGCAAGAACAAAGGTTATAAATTGATTTGATTTGTAGCATCAATTGTAAGTTACTTTCAGCATATTTACATTTCAGTTGTGTATTTATTTAAAGAAGTCTTTACTAGTTGGAATACTTCTACAATTCCTCATCTGATCTTCTTATGGAAATGTCCTCAAAATTGACCAGAGGTTTTCCATCCTTTTCCAAGCCTTCCCCAGTGTGATATGAGATTTTTTTTCCCTGAATTATTCATGAGATCTTCTGAGTTTGTGCCCAAAACATACATTTTTAGTAGTGGATGGAATTTGAAATGCAATTTAGAAAAGAGACGCTTTCACGCTGAACCTGCAAGTAGGTGACCTTACAATGATTTTTTATTTATTTATTTTTTTTAACTTTTCTTTCACTGTTGGGTTCACAAATTTGTGATCAGTTTTTAACTTTTATTCAAAACTTTGAAGAACCCAGATTTACATTCAGTAAGAAGTTGCCCGTGTACACTGGTAAGATATATCACCCCAACTCTTTTAATGGAAACCACCAACTTTTATCTTCAGAACATCAGCACTAAAACAGTGATTATGTTTATAGTTGACTTTCACTTGAGAAGTGCAAGGTAAGTTAAAGTATAATAATGATGGTGGCTGGGTGCTGTCACAGTGCTGCTTACACACTACCTCTTTCCTCATCCTGCGTGTGACCATCACCGTGTGTGAGAAGATGATTAAACCTCACCAGCCCTCCATCTCCTGGGAGCTGCGTCAGCACACTCGTCGACACTGATACGCTTAAAATGACTGCAATAAGCTGCCATCTTTAAATTCAAACATCCCAAAAGCTCACTCACATTTCTGCTGAATATGAAACAAAGCAACCCCCTCCCCTTTTGCTAAAGTGCTGATCAAGACCTAAAGTGGTTGAGGAAGTCTTTTAGGCTGTTAGATTTCTGTGCAGCAGCTTTATCTGTGGGTTTTTAATAATGGTTTTCCTCCTCTTCTGATTTCCCTCAAGGCATCTCTGACAACACTTGCTGTGATTACAATTCAAGAGCATAATTAAAATGTTTCGTTAAATTTTAATCAAATATTGTAACACTGCAGTTTGTGTGTGATTCGGATGAGGAGAGTAGCGTGGAAGTGATGGCTCTTTCTGCTTCTGACTTTGTCTAGTTCTCTCTCTGATGGCGTGGACTGTCACTGTTGTGGATAACCTGAGTGTACAGCCAACTCGTTGCTTGATTGTTTGTGTCCAAATGTGCTTATTAAAATGGAAGTGGAGCACCGTTAATCTGAGCCATTTTCTGGGTGAGAGTGTAGCACATCTTGGGTTTGATTTTGGATTCTTTATTAATCCAGCATCTACTAGACCTGTCTCTCAGGTGTTTTTATACAATCAGTCCAAATGCCATTACCATCTGAACACCACCTGATCACAATTCAGATCTCATAAAACAATCTATGTGCACAGAGTTGTCTGTTGTACTCACAGGGATGGAGTCCTCTCCTTATACTCTGGGGATCAAACTGAGGCTGTGTTGATGTTAACGCTGTCCTTCTGGGTTATAAAGCTGTTTGCTTGGTCGACTGCTGCAAAGTTAAATTCAGTCTCCACTCTTTTGTCAGCCGCATTGACTCATTGAGTCAAGCTTCCTCCCTGCTGCTTTTGGAAACTGAGGACTCAAATGTCAGTGTGGGCTGTAGCTCCGAAAGACCAATAATTGATTTTTGTAGAAGCTATAATGTGATTTGCACTGACTAGAGGCTCAATCTGTCCACAAGTTTCCACATTTTCAAGCTAAAGAGTGAACTTTCTCTGCAGCTCAGTGGGAAAGGCGTACTGAAACGGTGATTTTTGGGGTGGCAGAAACGGCAATGGTGATGCATTTGTGAAAAGGTGCTTGCTTTGTCTTTGTGTCACTGGATGACTCATGACAAACGATAAAGAAAGTGAACATGCTTATTTTGTCCTGCAACAGCAAATATCCCATTACCCGCCCAGCATGGATGACACTATTTACAGCTTTGTTCTCGTTTGTACACTAATTAGTGCTGCATCAGCATGGCAGTTCACTTCAAAACTTGTTGGTAACTGCAATGTTAATAGAACATGATTTTTGACATTGACCCCCACCTTACCTGCTTATCTGACTGCAGCTCTGAGCTGCTCACATCAAGGCACCTTGCTGCACTTGATTACTTATGTATGCAGGGGGAAAATAATTGTTTCCGGGGAGCACAGTGCATGCTGGGAAGTGTTAACCCCCCACAAAGGCCTGCTGATCCAATCATGACGTACAGGCTGCCCCCCGCCCCAACTCCCCGCCGACTCTCCTTGGGCTGACCTGCGAGGATTTTGCATCTCTGCCTGCTTGAATGCCTCATTCAAAGAGGTTACTTTGTTTTGCACTTCTGTTGAAATTCTAATGTAATATACAACGGGTGGGCTGGACATGATTGATTCTGGTTGAATACTAAGTGAGTTCTTGTATTTAATTATACTGTTATGCTGCCATGGAAAAAGGAAGATTGAGAGTGGCTGGCAGGTGTCTATTATAATGAAATTACAGGAGTCCTGTTGAGTTCCAGCATGCATTTGAACTGACTTTTTTTAAAGCTGCACACAATGTTCTTTCCTGGGTTTATACAATATACTGGTTGTAACTCATGAGTTTTGATCGTGACTACCACCAGTGATTACATATAGGCTCTTAAACTACTTTGGCAGAAGAGAAAATATCATCTCCAAGCATACCCTGCTGGTCACTGTACTATTATTGTAAATGGTTAAGTGATAACAAGAAACTGATCTGCCAGAGGCTTAAATTCTCAGGAGGATTGGTGTTTCACTATTTTGAGCAAAATTAAAGCTTTTCAGTTTTGTACTGTTCTGGACAAAAAAACCCCCCAAAAAACTGTCCATGTGGAATATGAAGTGCAAAGAAAACCCAAAACCTTGATCGGACTTTAGCTTCCTCTTAGTCTTCATCAAGATGTCCAAGCTGATGTAAAATTAATGCAGTGAAACCACTGACTCCTCAAGCCTTGTCCGGTCAGCAGCTACAGGCTCAGATAAGCAGTTCCCTAACAGTCAGAGGCAGAAGAAATGATGCTCACAAAGTAGGGAAATGTGATAGGATAGGTGTCAGTTTGTAATTGAGAAATGGCAGTCAAGAGGTGCTGAAAATGAACTCTGAAAAACCAGGACAAAGAGGGCTGTCCACAGATGAGTCAAAGTTCAAGTTTGGCTATTAAAAAGTCATCAAGACTCCAGGTAAACAAATGTTGTTGTTGTCGCCCCCCTCTTCTCCAGTGGGCTGTGTGCACAAGCGTAGTGATAGACTTAAGATTGTGTTATACAGACAAGTCAGTGTTATTGCATTGGCAATCGCCGGGTAAAAACATAAAATACCAGATGTAACCTGCAAGATTCTTTGAAGGTTTGTAAAACCATAGCAGGATAAAGCATTAAGCACTTCTGTGTGCCAGCCTGCTTGTAACAGCTACTTGGCGTCTACTGTTTTAAAAAAAAAAACAAAAAAAACACTTCGTATGGCTACACAAAATAAAAGGAGCAGGATGTTCAAGGTTACTCTGCAGGCACATGGGTCTGGGATTCAGAAAACCACCCGTCAAGCCCAGAACCTGGGTCGACAGGGCCTCAGAATAACAACTGTTCCCATGATTGTGGTGAGACAGAATCGGCTGCTAAAACCCCTCTACCCTCAGCAGCAGTGATACAGTAGTCATACTCATTTAGATGCATTTTCCTACAAGGTATTGGATTGCGGTGGACATGCTGTCAGCATCACAGTGCATTATCACAGAATAACATAGATGATCAAATGTCCGCCAAGATACGTAGTCTGCACACAGCTGTGATAGATTGAAAAGGCAAACGTGTTAATCTCCTTGAAAGAATAAAGAGGAAAAGGTTCAGAGGTAGCTGTTGGGTTATGGCCGTCTTTCCCTAATTGATGAAAGAAAACACTTCGTCCTCAGATTTGCTATTCGGCTCTGATGTTTTGCAACCAAACTGGGAGTTATCCGTGAGAAAAGAAGCCCAGACACAAAGCATAGAAGATCAGAAGTTAGTGCAGACGTCTTTTTAAGTGACAGTAAATGCTTTTGAAAACTTGATAGAAGCGCTTTCTGAAAGATAACTGTCTCACATCCTAAGAGAACATAGGAAATCACAAAGCCATGTAAAATGTGCCTGAGAGAGTCAAAGTACAAACATTGTGTGTGTGTGTGTGTGTGTGTTCTCAGTTGACATTAGACTTCAAACTACTGTGTAAACCAAAACGATGTGTATATAATCTGTCTCTTGACTGTTGATGCCTAAGTCTATCTTTGTCTTTGCTGCCCAGTTCTGCTGCTCACATGACTGCAGCATTTTAATCAACTAGGTTCCAGTGTGGCAGAAAGTCATGGAGTACTGCTAAACACATTCATGAGAGTGTATGCTCATGGATGCCAATCGGTGACACATTGACAGCACACTGACGATGCTCATTTAGTAGCATAGATCCCCTCACCGGTAACACCACATGAGGACGTGATGATTATAATGTGAAAGTGCATCGTCATATCTTTGGGTATGGCACATGTAAAAAGAAGGAAAAAAAACAGATGAGAAGAAAACTTTGAGATGTGTCAGTTGAGGTACTTTTAAGTGAAATGGAGCAAAGAAAACGAATTGTATTTTCCTCTGTTAGTGCAGTCATGGCAGGTTCTGGAAAGATGGACTTAATTCTGTTGTCCTTTTTAACAAAGTATTCAAGGCGTAAAACAAAAATGTTAAGTTGAATGCTAAAAAATAAAATTGATAAAAGATCACTACAACTGAACGGTGGGCATGCCAAAGAATTTCCCCTATAATTAGAGTTCTTTATTAGGATTCATGCTATTTACGGAGATGGTAACATTCCTCCACAGGAGTCCACAGCAAACGCTGAAGAAGTTGATACTTGTTACGTTATGTATTACATCCATGGACTAGTGGTTACAGTGGTGGGTTTGGGCATGGTGGTTCAATCCCTTGGGTTGGTAACAGAGCCACTGTGGGCCCCTGAGCAAGACCCTTAACCCCCAACTGCTCCCCAGATGCTGCAGCAGCCCACTGCTCCTAGTGTAACTAGTGATGGATTAAAAGCAGAACACAAATAAATACACAC
>JAOWBL010000620.1:0-17156 GCA_028564865.1 Zenarchopterus dispar | reverse complement strand
TATATAAAACTAAAGTTGATCATTAATTGAAAACGGATCAGTCAAACCAGATTTGTGCGGGACAAAAATGGGCTTTTCTTTTCTTTTCTTGTTTGTTTTAATCAAAGAAATTTAAAAAAAAAAAAAGACCATAAACAAGGAGATAACTGATACACGTATATATTATTTTCTTTGAAGAAAGTCATTAGCAGAACCGAGCAACAGAAGTTTTCGGTAATCTCCTCGAAGGTCGGTGATCGCCTCATCGACAGATAAGATATGTCAACTTTGCCAAGCCCCCAAGTCAGAGCAGAGCTTTAAAGGGAGTGGTTTGCCCTGACTCCGCGTAATCTCCCACACCGCCGCCTCTTGTGCGTTTGTCCCAGCAGCCGGCATGTCCATGGACTTCAGCAAGAACGCAACGGAGAGACCGGAGCCTCACAGGGCTGACGTGAAAGGTAAGCGTCGCTCCTAAACCACCAGCATCGTAAATGCGTGGACCTAAACTCACTGGCCAAGTGGCATGTTGCCTCCTTGCAAACAGGGTGCATTCCCAGCTGGCTGCAAGGCACTCTGCTGCGTAATGGCCCTGGGATCTTCTCAGTGGGGGACACCAGCTATGACCACTGGTTCGACGGGATGTCAATCATGAACAGCTTCTCTTTCAAAGATGGTTCGTGGAATCCTCCCCCGACTCCTGTGCATAAATCTATTCATCCCAGTGGACTTTAAACTTTGTTTTGTTTTTAATTACTCTTGGCAGGTGAAATGACCCACAGAAGCAGATTCCTCAGAAGTGACACCTACAACTCCAACATGGCTGCAAACAGAATAGTTGTGTCTGAAATGGGTACGATGGCCTATCCAGACCCAAGCAAGAACTTTATTGTCAAGTAAGCAGAACCTTATTGGTGAAAAAAAAATTTTGATATGAAATATGTCTAGTTGTCCTAATCTTTAATTTTATTTCTATCTGTTGTTATTGCTTCCACATTTTCTCTGTTTTTTTTAAAGTAGATTTACCTGTAAAAGTTTAATCATTTAAAGTAATCTATTTTAAAAAAAATTATTATTTTTTTGGTTTTTGTGACTCATTTGATTTGTGCATCTGCTTTAAGCCAAAGCAGACACATGAGAATCAATTAAATGAAGCTTTAATGTTAGAAAATAGTTCAGTCTATCTGATGTTATTTATTCTATTTCTTTCCCCTCCAAACACAATTCTTCCTCTTCCTTTTCAGGGCGATTACCTTTCTCAACCACACCGTGCCAGATTTCACTGACAACGGTGCGAGCACTTTTATTAAGTATGGGAATGACTACTATGCCACCTCTGAAACCAACTACATCCGCAAGATTGATCCCATGACTCTGGAAACCCAAGACAAGGTAACACCTTGTGGCCATCCTTGTCGACACACAGTTAAGTGAAACCTTTGTTTCTGACCTTAACTGCGTCCCACAGGTGGACTACATGAAATACTTGCCGGTAAACTTGGCTTCATCCCATCCACACTACGACAGGGAGGGCAACGCCTACAACATCGGCACTTCAATAGCAGAGAAGGGCAAGACAAAATACATGCTGTTCAAAGTCCCCGCTGCTTCAGCGAAAGGTTGGTCATGTCATTATTTTGTTGTTGTCAGCTGACTCACTTTGACTCACTTTGACTCAAGTGGGTGAACTCTATTCTGCTCTCTTCAAGCTCTTAGCAGATAATGTCATTGGAGAAAAGAAAAAACCTCCCTTTTGGAATGGTATTTGCTACTATTGGTCACTTTTTCACCTCTGAGTACTCAATGACCATGACGTCTGGCCTCTCAGATGCTTCTGCTGTGAAAACAGACAATAAAACTGTATTAGATGTCTTTAGATAGACTCAGAAAAAGTGATGAAAAAAATCAGATACTTACAGATTATTGTGTGGAGATTTCCCTCACTATTCAAATGAAAGTGCTGACGTATCTTGTTTACTGGAGAAAAGTCATAAATGGTATCTTTTTAAGCATTGCTTTAAATCAGCTAACTTTGTTAATGTGTTTTGGAAGTTTGTTCTACAGGTGAGGAGCTTAAAACTGAAAAAGCTGCCTCACAGTGATTAGTTTTGGTCCTAGAAACACTGATCAAACCTGCTTTTAATGACGTGTCAGGCTTGGGTGCTAATGTGCCAATAGACCAGGGAGTTATTTAGGCCAAACATTGTTTACTGCTTTGTAAACTATAAAAAGGTTAAAACCAGACATTGGACACACAGGAATAAAGTGCAGGGATTTAAGGACTGGTGTAAGTGATAGTGAGGGCTGTGTGAGTTGCAAATATCCATAATCAACATTCATTTCACAAGAAAGCCTCACCTGCAACCTACTAATCTTTTTCTGTGTAAACAGACTGTTGGGACTGTTTAGGATCTTTTCAGAATTAATTTAATCTTTAGACAAGAAATTACAGATTCATATTTGGTTACTATATGTTACTAATAGTAATCAATACATTCGATTTCTTTGCTATTTAGGTAAACATGTATGCTTCATACTCTTAAAAAACTGCAAGGGAAAAACAAACAAAACAAGCATAATTAACTGCAAAATTCTAAACTGACATTGAGTAGTAAGTCAGATTTACTACATTAACTTTAAGGACTAAACTTTGCTATGTAGGCTGGTGTACATCAATAACAGCTTTAAAAGATCCATTAAATGTGACATTTAGATAACTTTAAAAGATCCATTAAATGTGACATTTAGATGTTTGACATCAAACTCTTTTTCCAGCTAAGTATAAACGGGAACCACCTATTTCATCATCAGGCCCAAAAAAATGAACTATAAGTTATAGTTTTTGGGACACAGACCACCATCTAATCCCAGTCCTTTTATTGTTTTTAGGTTTTTTTATTTAAGTTGTCTCCGTAGATCCTGAACACGCAGGTTTTCGCTGTTCTCTTTCAGACAAGGGCAAGACTGCGCTGAAGAACGTGGAGGTGATCTGCTCCATTCCCTGCCGCTCTCTCCTCACGCCCAGCTACTACCACAGCTTCGGCATTACGGACAACTACATCATCTTCATCGAGCAGCCTTTCAAGCTGGACATCCTGAAGATGGCCACTGCCTACATGAGGGGAGTGAACTGGGCTAGCTGCATGAAATTCTCCCCTGATGAAAATGTAAGGAGCCGCTGCATTTTGGTTTTTTTTTTCGTTTTTGTGTGTCATTATTATCTTTGTTCATTTTAAGAACACGGCTGAAAAAGAAAAGGTTTCGTCCATTTCTGCCTGTCTCATACCTTGAAGAAAACCTGAGTGGAGTGAGATGGAGTGCAGAAAAAAAGATTGTGTTGTCTCTACATGTTTTTTTTTCTTTTTTTCAATCTTTAGACTCTGATCCATCTGATTGACCGAAAAACGGGCAAAGAGGTTGAGACAAAGTACTTCACTGGACCGATGGTTGTTTATCATCACGTGAATGCTTTTGAGGATGAAGGTCATGTGGTGTTTGACGTCATCGCCTACAATGACAACAGCCTCTATGACATGTTCTACCTAAGCAAGCTGAAGGAAGATCCCAGCTTCCAAGGCAATGGCTACTCCAAACCAAGTTACAGAAGATTTGCAATTCCTATCCACCCTGACAAGGTGAGATTAAAAAAAAAAAGTCAAGCTGTTCTATACAGAAGATGTTCTCATTTGCTTGTTCTGTTATGGCGTTTTGTAGGGCGTTGCAGCTGGGAAGGACCTGGTGAACCTGAAGTACACAACGGCCAGCGCTGTGAAGGAGAAAGACGGCAAGCTCACCTGCAAGGCAGAGGTGCTCTGTGAAGGTAAAACAAATGCTGTTTGGTATTATTTTGCTGCTATTTCTTGCTCTTAGCCTTTTTGTAGGGTTTTGGAGCTTGCCATCGCTTTGTTTAGTCATTTATTTAGCGTGGCTGTCCTATGATCCTCTCTCGTGTTGCCTTAAGACAACTAACACCTCCTTTCCCATGTGTGGCATCACCCAGTCTTCTCTGCTAGTCACCCCACCCAACATGTTACCGTACATTTCGAGATGCCACTACCCCGTCTCCAGAGATTTTTTCTTTACGTCTACCTTTACCTTGGATTCTCCCTCATCCTGCTTCTCCATGTCTGACAACCTTTTCCTTAATTAACTTCAGCGTATATTTTAAACGTAAAACTCACTTTTCGCTCTACCTGTTATTACTTTGCCTTTTGTTAAATGGCAGAATCCTAGTAATACAAGGACAGTAACTGTGATTTTTATTTCCACCAGGTTTTGAGTTACCCAGAATGAATTATGACTTTAATGGCAAGAAGTATCGGTTTTCCTATGGGAACATCGTGGAGGAATCTGCACTGTCGAAACAGGTCACATTCCCTATTGTTTTTTTTTTTTGTTTTTTTTTTACATCGGTCACTGCAGGGCAGAACTGGTGGGAACATCCGTCTTTTGCATTTTTTTTTACCATCTAACAAGTGCCAAGAGAGACTTAAAAACTGTAGACCTCTTAAGAGCGGAGGTTTCAAATATACACTCGTAAGGGAAATTGTTCCTGGCAAGTTTTTCCACAGATGGAGGAAGTACATTTTAGTGCTGAGAATTACCTGTTGATGCAATACAATGTAGTTAAAACTTTGAAGTTATAACGACCTATTGTCCCAACGAAAACTAAAACTCTTCATGATTCTGCTGTGTCCAATCGTACATCAAGGAACCAGGAAAAACAGAGGAAAGAAGACATTAAAGTACAGAGTTACAGAGATTAGCCATGAACCATGGGCAAAGAGGAAGGCGCAAAGTAAATCATATCTGTTTTGACAATTGAACCCTCTGTACATTTGATTAAAAACACAGATGGCATTCTGCTTCTCCATATATTACCATGAAACTAGATCCTGCATATCACATTTTGTCAACCAAATCAGTAAAAATAGGCTGTACGGCATTCTGTGCATTCATTTGAACACGACATAATGCGTGTGTAATAGCTGTTATCACAACATAGATAAGAGTTAAGAAGTGAACTAAACGACCTCTCTCAAAGTATTGAGCAAGAGTATGTATAATATATAGGAGTAATATACAGTTCAGCCCACTTGTATTGGACTCAGATCAAGATCATTCTTATGGTGTGTTATTTCACAATAAAAGAATCTGCAAGATCAGCAAAAAGAAAAGCCTTTGCATAATATTCACCCTTACACAATTGCTTATGCAGCATGTGAAACTGAGGTATTTACCCAGCATGTACACCTGAAACGTGAAGCATTGTCAAATATCTAAAAACAAATATTGCCAAATATTATTTCTGCACTTGAAAAACAGAGAAGATGTGTACCTATTCAGCTCTCTCATTTACACTTATAAAACATCAGAACGTGACAGTTAGATATAACTGCATGTCAACTCACAAAACTGCTCACATTAGACAACATGAAGACATATGACTCATGTACACACTCCTTCAGTTCCTGAAAACAATAACATAGTCAATGCAACATGAGCATCAGTACACACTGTTACTCACATTTCGACAGGGCTGGTGTATGACTCCTTTTAATTTAAAACTTTGAGAAGTATGGCTGGAATCACTGAGTGATCACAAGATGACACTTAAGACAGATAATGTGACATCAGAGATGAACCACAGGACCTTTGACTCTGTATCAACTAAAAGTAAATTTATAAATGATATAGGGGAAATGTGTTGCAAGTTGTCTGTATTGCACTCAGATATAGATATGAAGGGGATTTTAACATGACAGAGCCACATCCAAGCATTATCCAGCTTCCTCAGCTTTATCTCTGCCCAGTGTCACATCTTGCTGCATTTGCTGCACCTCAGAAGTGAGAGGCACAAGGCTGTAAGACTGATTTCAAAAGAGGCACACCCAATAAAACAGGTTATTGGTGCTGAGAGAGTAAATCCACCAATTAAAACCAGTTTCTATGAATACAGTGTTAAAAAGAGGTATTTTTAGGTGAGTTTCCATTAGCAAGGGTTCAGGGTAAATTCGCCAGACGGGAACTGCTAACAGACTCCCTCCTCAGCCCCTTCAGCTGGTGTGTCTCCTTTATACTGTAGTGCCACACAAGAACCATTGACCAAACATTAACACTGCTTACCACACGGTGCCGGTAGTGCACGTTTTTTCCTTTTTTTTTTTTTTTTTTGCTGTTGGTAAATCACCATAAAAGAAAAGAGCATATAACTGACATTTCATTATGGCTTCAGGGCACGGTGTTATCTCCTTTAAGTCTTTGAACTTGTTTTCCCTCATCCTACTAACATTTCCACGTACAGTGGTTGAAAGACTGCAAACATAGACACAAAATGTTCAAATATTTACCCTGAAGTCATATCAGTTACGTAATAGTCTCTGAAATAAACAACAGTTTCTTATTTTAGGAAAGTTATAGTAAATATGCATGCTATGTGCTTCTCCTGCAGCATGATTAAAAATGTATTTGCTCCATTTGTGTCCATCCTTGTAAATGAGTGACATCATGCTCATACGGTATTTTATGATGTGTTACTTTAAATCAGGATCCAAGTAAACATAAACTCATTTAGTTTATAACCTCCTAAAGATTTGAGAGCTATTTTATAGCTTTTAACAAGTACCCAGTTTGCCAGAAGAGCAAAGTACTGCACACACACAGATAAGAACGTTAACAAAAGCGATGCATATGCCATACTATACATTTATCTGTCTGTAAATAATTATAGACTAGCTTCTGAGAGCTGCCACTGCCTTCCTAAAGTTTGCACAAGATGAGCAAACTTGTGCTTTAAATCATTTGTTGTGATCTGTTTACACTTTAGATTGCAAAGTTTGACACAGAGACGAAGGAAATGGTTTACTGGGATGAAGAGAACTGCTGGCCATCGGAGCCAGTGTTTGTACCCAGACCTAACGGAGAGTCGGAGGATGATGGTGAGATTACTGTGTGATGTGTACGCATAATACAGTTTTACAGGTGAAGGACTTAGTAGTCAAGATGACTTGGTATTATGTGCATGAGAAAATCTTATATCAATTAATAGTCCCAGTGTACTTTAAAAAAACTTTTTTATTGCCATTTTGTTTGTTCTGTTATGAGGTAGAAGTCAATTTGATAGTCATACAATAACTGTTTTCAATCTATAGGAGTGGTCCTGGTTTCTGTGATCAACTGTAACCCTGGTCAGTCTGGTTTCCTCCTGATCCTTGATGGAAGAACATTCAAGGAAGTAGCTCGAGCATACGTGAATACTCAACTCCACAAGGACATGCACGGAGTTTTCATCCCGCAGGGGAATTAAGCAATCGTTTATACGTTCAGAAAATGCATTTGGAAAAAAAAAAAGCTTAATGTACCCAAGTAGTATTACAAAGCGTATGGTTTCTATGATCTTCTGAGCAGCCACTTCCACCAGTCATGGTTTCCCGCACACTGCATTTACTGTGCACACTCCTACTAAGCCTCCTGAGTATTTATACCCCAGATGTGGCTCCTTTTCTCAGTGTGGACCTTGCTTGCTATACTGGATTTTTTTCATGCTTGTTCTAATGTCTGTATTGTGCACCTCGTTTTGTACAAACATTGATTGGCCTCTTTCCCCCTGTTCCTAATACATGAAGTTTTTTTTTTTTGCTTTTATCTTCTTGTCTTGTTTTTTGTGCTTTTGGATTCTCAAGTGACAAGGTAATAAATCAAAACCAATTTTCATAGGTTGAGTTTACAAAGAGTTTTTGTGTGATCAACCTTCAGCTTAATCTCTGCAAACCAGTTTCCTTGCACTCACTTAGGCTCACAGTGACACCAACAGGCGGTCACTTTTTCATTAAACATCCACTTTAAAGTTTGGATATCTACAGGATGCATCAGTTGGCACATTTGACAACAATCAAAACTTTTGTGAATTATTTGATTGCAGCAATAAAATCAGCAGTAAGAGGCAGTAACTCAGAATACAAATGATCTGCAAACTAATCTGCATAATTTTCTTCAGGAAGGTATTACTGGATGCATATTCTTAAGGGCTGAGTAATCAGATTAATACAAGTCTAATAGAGCTTGTGATAAACTTGTATTTGCAAAAATTTTTAAGTATAGAATGACGACTTCTTTACCTCCATCACAGATTTTTAAAAAAAAATCCTTTGTAGCATCAAAGAACCTTTTGAATGGAAAAAAAACAAAAACAAAACAAAACAAAACAAAAAACTCTTCTGTTGAATGTTATATCTGGAGTTGACCACCAGAGGGCAGCAACAACCGGATAATTCAGCTCTAATCTACATAAACATACACCGCAACACATTTGAACTTGATGAAATTTAATAATCCATCAACTGACAAAACCAGTAAAGTTAAATCTACTGACATTATAGAGTAAAGCATCTAATTACACAGTGATATAACGCGTGTATAAACTGCCTGAGAGACATGAGCATCGGTGCTCTCTGCTACCTGCATTTCAACAGTGCTGGTCAACGTGCAAATTATTTACCTGTACATAGACTGTAAAAATTGATTCATCCCTTTTTACATCTTAAAGGAGACATACTGTGAAAAAAAAAATCCCTTTTTGATGTTCTTGAGGGAATTTAATTGGATGCTTGAAGTCACTACCAATTAAAAAAAAAAAAAACAAAAAAAAAAAAAACAACAACTTTGGAACTCTGGAGGACCCAAGAACATGAGACCATGCCATACATTGAGAAGTTCAGATCTGCAAGGCGCTGCGACATCACAGATCCAGATGAGTAGAAATACTGAGCTTTCTCATCTTAATTTCCACTCAACATCATATGAAGCTGAATTTGCTGCATTTTTAAAGTGGGCATCAGAAAGTTATATAATCAATTTCAAGAGGCCCATCCTGCAGAATAGGAGGTTGAATTATAAGTCAAGTCTCTGACTTCACTCACTACAAAATTGGCTGTGATTACCAGACCTGTTGAGATTTGGTTGTAAAGGAAGCTTGACTGCATCTCTGTTGTATTTTGGCCAAATTCATTAATATTGTGTTAACATTTGGAGAAAGGAGAAAAAGATAAAGAAGGTCATATGTCTCCTTTAAGGCAAGATGGATTAAAAAAAAACAAAAAAAACAAATCAGTTGGGGGAGGAAAAAAAAATCCACACAATCAATGAAAATAAAATATACAGTATGTGTTATACACTGTGGATGCAGCAAAGACATTTTAAAAGTGTATATTCGTGTATTTAACAGGTGGAACTAAACAAGGCAGGTACAACTGCAGTAGCAATTTTTTTTTTTTTTTTTTTACAATGAAAAAGTTCATAGGCAGTCTGTACAATCCCAGTCATTCTAACAAAATCTCCAATTTACAAGAATAAAAATGAACCTGTACTTTGTTAAAAAAAGCAAAAAGAAATAAAAGAAAATATATACATATACACTACTGATAGCACTCAGTTATTGACTGTTAGCAGTCATGCAATTTTTATAATCTCCAGATTTATGTTTTTTTTCTTAATGTTCAATATAGTATAAACCACATTTGAAACACAGCTGTAGATACATATTTGGTTCATGGTAGTGTGTCAATCTACTGCAGGAAACTACAAAAACAGTACAATCTGGATTTAAGAAGAGAATTACTGCATCATTACTAATATCATTTAAAGGCGTGGGACATTCTCACAGACCACTCATGCTGAGCAAAAGGCATGGGAAACTATACCTGGTAAGACTAACTTAGTACAGATGTATATGCCATTAATAACATGAGGGCAAAAAACAAAAACAAAAAAATTAATAAATTAAATTAAATTAAAAAAAAAAAATTCTGAAAACGTGATTCTAAACACTACTTTCAACCACATGACTACAGTAACTGCATGAAGAGTGATGTTGCCTCACATCAAGAAGTTAAAGACTCCAGTCCTCCCCCAAACCTGACCAGAACAAATTAAATACCACATCCAGCATATAGACAATAGATTGATGTCTTATGTTTGAAAGATTTCAGTCTGTAAATTGCTGGACAGCTGGCCAAGATGTCAAAATATAGTACATAGTATAAGAAACTTCTTACATGTAAAGACAAAAAGAAATATCTGCAGGTGTTGGTGCTCAGAAATGAAAACATTATAAACAGTACAAGTACAAAATCAGAGACACCAATAATCACAAAGTACAATTAGGAACTTTGTTTTATAATGAGGAAGAAAATGCCTCATCTAATAGTATTACATACCAACTGTAAATGAGAAAACAACTTCAGCAAAGTCAAAGTGGTGTTTCAGTGAACATAAGCAAAATAAGTTCAGTGAAAACAGATATAACTAGCCTTTTGCCTTTTCACTACAAGAGTCAAGTAATAAAGAAAGAAAACAAAAACTAAAGCATCACAATGGCTTCAGGTACTCAGTCTGACACCAAAAAGACTGAAGAGTAGTTGTGAGGAAATGTCCAAGAGTCACTAAAGGAAATGGACCAATGCCACGGCCCAGAGCAAACAAACATGTAGACAGATCATGAAATCACACGCTGGGAGAGCCTGAGAACAGTCAACGCTTTTCAAAGCCTCTTGGGAGGAGGAATACATATCCATCCATTTCCACGGCTCTCTGGAAGTCTTTCAATCTCATCAGTGCTGACCGAGCACCGAAAAGTGCAGGAGCACTGACGGGACTGTTTTTATTGGCTGGTTTAATGAATTTACACTGCTCTCGTCATACATCACGTCTAATCCCATATCAGTGGCCACAAGGGAAAGGCAGCAAGAACACCAGGCTTTTAAGGATATTGGAACATACTCAAGTATATGAGGGGGACTCTGCTGTGGTTTCTATAGCAATGATTTCTTCTTGGGTTGCTGGCAGTGCAGGATGTAGCTGCTATTCTTCAGAGTCACTAGATACAACTGGCAAGTCAAATGCTCATTCAGAGAACACATAGGGCTCTTTGAGTCCATACATGCTTGTTGTCACTTAGCTACTTTCAGCTTGAGTTTCCTCCTCTTTAGCTGGAGAGTCCTGGCTCTTCTCCGCATCTTCTTCCTCTTCTCCTGATGAGCAGACAGGGGAACAGAGAGGCAGTCAGTTTCATGAATAAGTCACTATCTGTGAAGCTGATGATGCAAATAATGTTGGTTGAATCTGACATGTCTGCAGGAAAACAACACTAAAGCTTACCAAGTAGAGCCTGTAATAGCCTTTATATCAAGTTATTCTTTTAAATATTTTAAAAGATATTGTTTTGATCCATTCCTTGCAGTCAGCTTGTTTGACATTGGGTTTATAGAGTTGAGGATTTCTGCTTCTTACTATATACTCCTTAAGGAAAAAGATGGAAGCACAGGCTGGACTGGAAATGTGACATTTGCCTTCATGATAGGCAAACATGGAGAAAAAAATTCTGAGAAATCGTGAGCTATTCATTTGCTTTTTTTTTTTTTTTTTCTTGCAAAGGGTCTGAGACATGCAGTGAATAAATATTGAAAAAGTATTTTTTTTGCCTTACAGGCTTATAAAAATAAACTGTTAGGAATAACAATTGAGTCTTAAAATAAATAAATGTAAGAAATGAAAGATTTCTTTATTTTACTTTGACCTTTATCTTTGCAGCTAGTATAAACCCAGGGTATTTCTTTTTTCTTTCTTGTCCTTTAATTTTGTTAGTATACATCCACTTTTGCATCTCAGCACTGTAACATTTAAAAACAAGTTAGTAGTGCTTAGGAGGCAGTAGAAATGGTATATCAAAAAAGTTTGAAACATGTTAAGAATAAAAAATAGGTTTAAAAAAGTAGTATTCTTGAAAGGCTGAGTTTTTGAAGAGCAAAGATGGACTGAGGACTTCCAATTCGCCAACAAAAGTGTGATCAATTCACTGAAATGTTTAAAAACTATGATCCTACAAGAAAAGGGATGTCCATACTATGATTAAACAAACCTGTAAAAATATGAATGAATCTGGAGGAATTTAAGTATGTAAAGGTTGAGAGTACCACCCTAGGCTGGTAACCCATCATCTCTGATCCCCAGAGGGCAACTGTCAATCATCAGTAGCTTATATAGCCACATGAAAAAGGGATTACTTTGGGAAACCTTCATCACTAAATATGCCACTTAAAACTACAGTACATTATTTTTTTAAAAAGAAGCCTCATGTTAGCCTCATCTAGGACCACCACTGGTGTTTCTGGGCTTCTGGGTCATGAAATCACTGGGAGCGCCTGAAAACAGTCAATGCTTTTCAAAGCCTCTTGGGAGGAGTGAAAATATATAATGTTGCCAGATGTAATCAAGAGTTTTTGCCTTCTAAGAAATGGACACCATGTGGTCTGAACCTAAGACAAATTTTAAGCAAAATATCCAAAAGTCAAAAGGCGACATAAGGTATGGAGCTGAATTGGTGACTTTGGTGAAGGTCTGAGTGCAACATTGATGCTGAAACGTACAGTGAGATTTTTGAGCAACATATACTGCTTCAAGACAACATCTTGTCCAAGGACATCAGTATTAGTCAAGAAGACAATGCAAAACCACATTCTGTACACATAAATACTGAGGAAGAAGAGGGTGCAGGTTTCTGGACCAGTTCCCCTGGAGTCCTAGCTTGTTCCAAATTTCAAATACGTGGAGGATTCTGAAGCAAAATGTGCACCAACAAGTTACACATTTGGACAGTTTTGCCCAATTGAGGTTCATGAGAGATACTTCCCTCTGTGTTTTAGATGTTTCCCTGATCCAACACA
The DNA here is from genome assembly GCA_028564865.1 of Zenarchopterus dispar. Classification (NCBI taxonomy): domain Eukaryota; kingdom Metazoa; phylum Chordata; class Actinopteri; order Beloniformes; family Zenarchopteridae; genus Zenarchopterus; species Zenarchopterus dispar. The sequence continues at coordinate 4,461 of JAOWBL010000620.1, read as the reverse complement.
CCTGACTAATAATGGGTTATTAGCAGACTTGTGCAGACTTTGTAGAAAGTTGATGGCAATCCATTAATTTGAACCAGATGTGCCGCAGCAGGGAATCAGACATCATGGAACTGGACAACGTTGGCCTAAGACATGTTTACAGGAAGAATGGGACAATATAATAACTGAACAGCTTCAGAGATGGGCATCTTCGGGCATGGAGTGTTGCGAGGAGGAACAGCAACGTTACAATGTGGTATAGCAACAGAAAAAACAGGATTCAGAGTCTGCAAACATCAAGACATTTTTCTTTTTAACCTTTAACCACTTAAGACAAGCTCCCTCTTACTTACAGAGAAGTCCATTCAACAGGAGCGTCAGTGTTTGCACATCACACTGGTGAAAATTCCACACTGAAACACGACTGACCTTAAAATAAGCTGTACGTTTTATTAGATGGTGTCAGTCCAAGAATCACCATCTGATCACTGCTGAATGAAAAAGAAAGGACACTAATGTCCATGACCAATGTCAGTGGAAAGAAATGGATCCTGCAAGAGGCCAAACTTCAGAGAACTGAGGCATTCCAACATCTGTAATATTTCAGAAGAGATTCAGAGAGACGGGATAAATCTCAGTGTGTTAAAGACAAAGCCAGAAACCAGCGTTGAATCTATGTGACCTTTAAGCCCTCAGGCAGCACCCCACAGAGATGCTGTGGAATGACCTTTAGAAAGCCACTCATGCCAGACGATCTGGAAATACGTCTGAGCTGAAGATGTTCTGTAAAGAGGAATGGGTAAAATAAATTCCTTCTGCAAGTTCAGGTCTGATCCAGACCTACCAAAAATAAGCATTTGGTTGAAATCAACATTGTCAAACGAGGTTTGACCATATCCTAACTCCAAGGGTTCACTTCCTTTGTTTTCTCCACTTTCACATTCTTTTACTTGCACACAGAAAAAACATTTGTAAAACACCAAATCACTATCAGTCATTCACTCAGTGATCTGGGTGCAACTGTCTGAGATTTACCATCTTTTAGGAATTTCAAGCTGTAATAATTATCAATTATCACCCTTAATTACTGTGACTTATTCTAAAGGTGTTACAAACAGCTAACAAGCCAAATTCAACCGTTTATCTTACGTCTCTCACCAGACTTGTTGATGTTGAGCTGTGCCAGACTTTGTGATAGGTCAGTGGCTCCCTGCTCTCCTGGGACTGCTGGGATTTCATGGATGGCATTCCTGCGGCCAGAACGTCGAGAAGCAATGAAGTCCTCATAGGTTGCCTCCACATCCGTCATCGCGGACACACCTCAGCATAGCATTGCCTTTGACACAAAAGCAACAGAAACTTACCACAACATTAAATGTACACACACACACACACACACACACACACACACGTATGAGGACACCTGAACATTTATAGCTAGACTATTGTAATGTAAATTTTAAAAAAATATATTCGCTGACTGTTCTAAGAAGCTTTGCACAACAGACACATCATCCTTTAGTGTTCATAAGAACATAGTACGCCATCCATGTACCCTTGCTACTCTTATTTTATGACCAAATCCCTGATTAATCTATTTTAATCTCAGTCAAGGGTATGGGGAACTCTGGAGTAACAAAGTAGATGAATTCTGAGCAGGAGATCCACAGGAGCACAGTAAAAACCTGAAAGAGGGTGTTTCCAACCCAGTGCAAGATAGCAACCAAAAGACACACTCAAAGGGGTAATTATGACACAATGGAGAAGAGCACTGTCGCCTTGCATTGTGCAAGCATGGAGGGGATTGGGAGCGGAGCTCTGAGATTTAGGTTAAATCCCTCTGTTGACATTTCAAAGCTCTGTATCAGTTTGCCTGGATAAGAATGCAGTTCAGTAATGAGCCCTTCCAGGCTTTGTCATCCCATTTCTACTAATTAAAATATGAGTTATTTTCAAAACTGTCACTTTTAAAAAAAAAAAAAAAAAAAAAACACCTGCATTTAATCACAGATGCAACTTAAACCTGCACAAAAGAAAATCAAGCTTTCCATTGTTGTGTAAATGGTAAAAGTTAGAAATGGTGACCTCAGCTCCTCGCATCCATTTGTTGCAATTTTCGGCACTGCAAAAGCTGTGATTGACCATGTCTATTTTTGGGTGCCTCTTCTGTCATCATCTGAGCAAACTCCCTCCCAGCTGTCATTCTCAACATGGTGTCAGGACGGGCAGGACTCAGCTGTCCGTGCACAACTAGCAGATCAAGCACAAGGGAGATGTTGCAGAGAGCATTGCATCACCCAAACAATGAAGTTAAGGATGATACTATACTGATGACTCTTCAAACCACTATGAAGATCTGCATAATTAAATAATATATTAAATATAATGAAATATAAAGCAGGCTAACAGCTAGTTGTTAATACATCCTCATCCTCACAGTTGACACATTCAGATTCGCAAATGTAACATAACAGGCCCAGATCAGAGCAGACTTATCCAACATCTCATGCTGCACTTGCTGCACCAGCACAGCTGTAAAACTCATTTCAGAAGATGCAGCAGCGGGTCGAAGGGGGTGGAGTCAAGTTGACCAGCTGACTCTGCCCTCTAAAAACCAGCCACTATGAAGAGACAAAACAAAAAAGGAAAAAAAAGAAAAAAAAACAAAAAAAAAACAGGCATGAACATGCATACTGAAGTGCGGTCATTAAGACCGCAAAATCATGTCAATTTATGGAAGAGTTGTGTGTGTAAACATACATTCTATCAAATATGAATGATCAGTTTACATAATTTAATCTCACCCATGAAGCAGAACAACAGCTCATTATAAGAGTGTCATTTACAAGGGGTTTTCCCCAAGATCTTAGGTTTTACTTTCACTTGACAGGTATAAAATTTAGCACAACAGAACCATTCTGAAATGCAAGTCAGAGGGATTTACTGCCTTCCCTGTTTTGACTAAATCTGCAGTTGCGTCTTCGCTGTCATTTAGTCGACTGAGCAGCCAAACAGAGAGTTACCAGTGAAGAGGGGAGTACAGGAATGAACCCCCAGAAACTTGTGCCAAAGTTATTTCTGGGCATGTGAACGTAACTAGTACTCATGTCCAACGCCTTCTTTTGCTCTCCTGCTCAGTCACACTATTCTTTGTCATACCGAGGAACAAACTTGCTATATTTTTCCCTTTTTATCCCTTTCTTTTTTTTCCAGTTGGACACAGAGGTGTAATTCTGTGCTTTTAAGATTTCCAAAGGACTTACAACACTGTGCACAATAACTCCTAGGTACTCCTAGTCTTGTTGTTTTACCAATGGTTTGTGTCTTTTAATGAAGATACAAATCAAACAATGACCAACAACAGCCCAACCGATTAGATCAATCAATCAGCTGACCTATTAATGGCCTTTAAAAAAAAAAAAAAAAAAAAAAAAAAAAAAAAAACACTGACCTTAGAAAAAACCTATATCAGTCAGCCTCTGTACAGTATGGGCACAAAATAAAACCTTACAACGTTCATACAATCAATGACTTTACGCGCAAAACCTAATATTTAGTGTGACCTCTCTCAGATCCATGCACAGATTTAAGGCTTTTTGACCCTTTACTGATAATAACCGTATTTGGTAACTAGAAATACACACAACGGAAAATTCCGAATAAAGTTACAAAAACAACAGTATCTTGCGACTCATATTCTCTAACACTAATCTTGAAATTTTAAGTATTTTAAAGAGTGCCCAGTAAATTGTGCAACAGACTGACCTACACAGGTGTTTGCAATCATTTTAATCAGGCATTCAACTCCATAAAAGGTTAAAGAAAGCCAGGCTCTTGTATTTTTGATTTGAATCTTCCAAAAGGATCGGAAAATAAATATAGATGTGATGATAACAAATGCCTTACGAATTACATCTTCCAAAAATAACAACCAGCAGCCTGTTTAGAGAAAGGCGCTGCAGCGCATCACCGATGTCCGCGTTATTTGGGCTCCTAAATAATTCAGTGATAGCTTTGTAAAAACCTAAATCCTTAACGCTGACACACCTTATAAGCGTTGCACAAAAATCGGACGCCCCCAACCTGATTTCACATCTACATCCTTATTCGCATCTCTCTCATCACAAAGAGCTGGGTCAGTGCCTACAAACACAACCTGCGTGAAATTAACCTTATAAACGTAGTTAGGATGTATGAACACCTTCAACCTTCTGCAACTCATCATCTTGATCAGACAAATACCTGTTTGGGTTAAATGTCTGCAGAATCTGCGCAAAGGTCGGTCACACCAGCTTGAGTCTCGCTACTCCACTACTCCCCATTGGGCTCATCGTCAGAGATGATTTAAGACGTTAAGCGACAGCAAAATGAATCCTGTTCCGGCATGCCTCTTCAAAATAAAGTACCTCTTGCGTGAATTATGTGAAATATACACACATTATATATATGTGTGTGTGTATTTATATGTGTGTGTATATATAT
>JAOWBL010000619.1:0-17156 GCA_028564865.1 Zenarchopterus dispar | reverse complement strand
ATATATATATTGTAACTCTTCTGTTCATGAGGTAGAACAATCACAAAACATGCACATCATCAACAGAGTAAATTGGGAAAAAAAACAAACAAAAAAAAACATCATGTCCAAATAATATTTGAACAGAAAGTGATGGATTCTTGTCAAAATTGGTAGCTCAAAGTTCTGTCTTGGAGGAAAATAAGATTGACAGGCACAGTAAGAAAAAGCAACCTAAAAAATTTAAATCAGATTTTATAGGTGAATGTCATGATCCCTGCTCTCCTGAGGATCACAAGATCTCATGCCTGTAACCATGACAGAAATGTGAAAAAAGCTCCAAGACATCATCCTTGAAACCTCGGTTTTGTGAGGCTCTATTATCACTTCTTCCACATACATGAAACAGCACTTCACAACCGACGTTTGGGTTTAGTCACATATTTCAAACTGAACAGACCAACTGTAGCAGCCACAGACCACTTTCACAAACACATTTAAATAATAAAATTGTGGCAAAGTCATTGCAGCAGGACACAGTAGACAAAAACAAAACCCATTTTTGTTTGAGAATTGTTTACACATTTTCTATGGGATGCAGGTCAAGACTGCAAAACTACTTCACTTCTTTAAAGTACACACTTTAAGAAGAGAAATATACATGTTCCTTTAAGCTTTTGTTTAAAAAAACATTGTCTTTAAAAATTTCAAAGATTTTCTCACACCTTTGTGGATCAATTAAAGACTCTGCTTCCATTTTTGCACCTCAAATTCACTTCCTTTCTTTTAATCCAAAAACCATTTTAATCACCTGTTGGCATCACCTTTTACAAATGATAATAATGCTTTTCTTCCACCTTTTTGTTAGCACTAAGTTTTTACTTTAGCAACTTCTTTAGATGTTTTTCAGCCGTGGAACGCAAAAATGGATGCATCTTCACAAATTAATTTCAATTGAGAAAAAAAAAGGTGTGAAATAGTTTATACTGTCTACAAAAAAGAATCGTTAAACTAATTGCAAAAATCAAAGTAGTTTTGTTTCTTGTTTCTGTGCATTTTACTTATTCCTGAATCGGGATATTATAAAGCTTCAAAATAGGCCCAACTGGTCTGTACTTTATAAAATACTACGAAAAAAATCGTACAAAACTGTCACTTTTTGTAGAGTTATGGTGAGAAAGGACTAAAGTCAATAAAATTATCTATAAGTTAAATTAAAAAACATATTCTAAAACTTGACCATTACAATCTTTTTTGTAACAATTTACATTGGAATTGAAGTTATTAATAAGCAGTTGTCTGTCTTAGGGAATATATCAGAGATCGTAAAATAACAGAATATGATATTTCTATTGATATCTGGAAAAATGCTGGACTACCCTTTTGTGATCCTCTCAGCTAATTCATAATATTAAACAGACTGTATTGTACTTCAAATCATTTGTGCAAAGTGAGTTTGGGTTTTCCTCCAGACCTCATCAAAGCTGCTCTTCTCTGTAACCTCGTCTTTGATGCAGATGTTTGGACTGATGATCTTAGAATCTGATGCTGTTCAGAAATGGTTCAAAGAGACAATCCTGATGCACATAAGTGTCAGATGCTGAAACCTTTGGATTTAGCTAGTGCTCTGTGTGAGGTGACGGACTGATGAGGGTAGTTTTTCACTTGTACTGAAGCTGCTGTCAATCATGATCACGACCACAGAGGCAGGAAATGTTGTCAGGTTACAAATCAGATGAAAACACTGATGCTGAAGAAGAACAGCAAGACATTTCAGTAACAGACTTTCAGTAACAATTAACTAACAATCAAAGAGGAAGGTTTAACATTTTTAGATCATGTATTATTTTTGTCTTATGTTGTGATCATTAAAAAAAATAATAAATTTAGACAGGTGGACCAAATTGTTGGTCCTTTTTTTTGAACATGAACTAATCAAAAATGAAATGAGATCACAGGAAGTCCAAAATTGCACAAATATTACCCCACTGTATGTATTTAAACTTCTAAGCAGAACTAAATATCCACAGTTGAGCATTATTGTGGTGTTTTGGTTCTCACAGTATTTTAAAGCACATTGATTTGAAGAGCTTGTTTTTATTTGATTGCATTTTTTCAGCTGCACTTTTTAAAGAAAAGTGTACACTGACATAGACCCAGTTATTCACTTGAAAGTACTTGAGCTCATTGATTGTTATCTTTTACCAGTAAATTATGAAAGAGTAAAGCCATGGTTTTGAGAATAATCTTTGGACCATCAGCCGGCTGGTAAACTGGCCAGCTGCATCAGGCCGATTGAATTAGCTATCAGACCATAAACAAAACATGACATCATTTTAATCTTTTATTTCACGTACACCCACATTAGTTATGAGTCAAACCTTTAGTTATTCAGAATGAATCATTTTCTTTTCCAACACATAAATTCGCTGATATTATCAAACAATTTCAGCAGCTTAAACGTCACACTACTTTAGATGACGAGCTTTGATTGGTCCAAATTTATGATGTGGGCGGGGCAAAGATGACGTTAAACTCGTCAGAGAAATCACACGAGAGAGAAAGAAGGGTCACTGAACACCAGTCAGGTTTACTGAGACTTTAAAGGCTAGCTTTGCCTGGAAACAATATGTTTTAGAGGAAAACTGACCTTTTTTTTTTAGCTTTAATGTTAAAAGGAAGACTAGGCAGCTACATGGCTTCATAAATCTAATCCCACACATACAGTGGCCAGAAACATGTTTCCCTGAAGAAGTTCACTTCATTTCAAACTGAATTTAGAAATCCAACCTTTTTTACCTACTACCTCAACAAAGACAATGTTTAATGATAGACAACAGTTTAGTGCTAGAAAAACAGCGCAATAATCTCAGCTGAAAATTGTCTAAAACTATTTTATGGGATCAGCTTGACCATATTACCTGTTTTAAAGACTGAAAACAATCATACAAATCAACATTTTAAGATTAATTTAATCTATAAAGTGCCTCTTGGTGGAGTCCGCACTACTTTTCAGAGATGCTTTGATGTGAATGTCCACATTCACACAAAATGCCTGTCTGGATGTTTGGGCGCAGTGAGCCACAATCGTGAACCAAACCAAAGTCTCCAAAAAACGCGCACATGTGACCCAAGGTTTTTAAGCCAGCAAACAGCAATAAAATCAACCAAAGCTGAGTAAGGCGACAAACCTACCGGTGAGCGGGTCGTAGGATCTGTCCAGCTCTCTGGAGTCTGACAGACTCTGATCCTGACTCCTAGATTTCATGTTTTCTCAGTTCTGACCCGCCGCGCCGAACCTGCGGGGTTTAGACAAGTGAGGAATCCGCAGTTCGTTTACAACCTCCTCTGTGGATCGATGTGAGCGTGCATGTCACTTTTTCGCATGCATCAGTCTGTTTGCGCTGCACATAGATGGACAAGGGGTGGAAAAGTCCTCGCAAAGCTCGCCTCTGTGCGTCCCTCTCTCCAAACTAGTCTAATCTCTCCTCCGCGCTCTGCAGCGGCAGCGCGCACTCACATCCACACTTTGAGAGGTCCCCGTGGATTTAAACTTCAAATGCAATAATGAGCTTGATGGTGATGGCTTTACTATTTGGGAATCAAAACTTCACAGCCTGACTCTAATGAGTCTGATCTGGGGGACGCGACACGAACCGTGACTGCTGAGAGGAAAGATGGAGCAAAAAAAAAAACAGGGTGAGAGGGATGGAGGAGATTACATGTCTCCTCATCTGCTCTCACTGACAGATGGTATTGCCTGAATTTACTTTAGAACAGTAATATGGAGATCAATACCATGTCAGCTGGGAACCCAGTTAACAGTTCACTTCTCTTGTTTCATTGGACATAATCGCCGAGGTCGTGATAAGAAATAAACGCATTTGAACTCCTACCCACCATAAGCCTCAGTGAGATGGAGCAGACCTCTAGCTGGTTTATGGGATAAACTCTTGGATTTCTAAAGCTTTGGCTTCAATCATAAACTCCTATTTGAATATGTGATGAGTGTGAGGTCTCTCTGGCACCTCTGCGGTTTAAAGGTTTAGGGGTGCAATAGGCAGGCTTTTGATGTATAAGTCTTTATCTGAGAACATTTTAGAATCAGAGACCCAGTTCTTCTCCATGTGAGTGCTGTGTTTCAGGATATAAAGTTACATCACTGACATTTTAGAGCCCAAAAAGCTTCTCAACAAATAATAATCATCACTACAACATATGTATGTGTGTTTGTTGGTCTTAGCGGGTTCTTTTAAGTTCAAATGGTCAGTCACCATTCAGTACTGCTTTGTTGAACTTGGAAAACACCTGTGCATGTTTACCATATTTTTAAGTTTTAAAATATTAGCAGGTAACATGCATGATCACCACATGCTCATTTTCAGTTTTTCACCAAAGGCCTGGACAAAAGAAGGCTAATCCAAAGTCTTATTGGAGCAGTAGATGAATTTTGAATGGTTCAAAGAAACATTTCAGAACATTTGTTTTTTGTTTTTGTTTTTGTTTGTTTGTTTGTCACTGGAATATTTTTCTTTTCAAATTTCAGTTGAGGAATAATTAAAACTTGATTGTGCTAAATTGGCAGTTTATTAAATAAATCATCTGTTTAAAACAGGTAGAAGGCTGGCTAAAAGAAAACAAAAATGGACTAATTTGACTCATACCATCAAGAAATAACAGCAATTAGCAACTGCAGCAGCTATTTTTAGAAACAGCTGACTAGAGAAAAATCATTAGATGCCCTTAAAGAACCCCTCTTATGCTTGCTTATTGGTTTAAATGTTTACATGGTTTAAAACAGAATGAGGGAACTGACAAAATCATAATAACATCTTATGAATATTTCTTTTTATATTTTCTGAAACTGTTTTTGTAGCACCCCTGCCTTTTGCCTTAATGAGCTGGGCTTGGCTCCAGCAGACCCCCGTGACCCTGTACCGGATGGATGTTTTTGTAGCTGAAGATAATATTCAGGACGGTCAATCTGGAAATAAAAATGATTCCCTAGTGTCTCCCAGCGTCTCCACTGCTACTTGCAAAAATCTACCATGTTTGAATGGAACCAGAAGTAGCTATCAGAGTCATTAATCAATCACTTCCACTTCCACAGGTGGCATGGTAACACCCTAAACATGAATGACAGTCTTGTCTTGGTTTTGAAGGCAGAGCTGAAGCACAGTAGAGAGAGATGGGGCGGACCCTGAAAGTTGCAGACAAAGTTCAAGCCAAAGTTGAAAGCCTCTTCTGTGTACTGGACATGTCAAACATCTGGCCACATCTGATCATTTGATAGGTAGGTATGTCCAAACCTTGAAATGACAATGTACACAATCATGACATACAAAGCCAAGAGTGTTGGTTTTATACATCATGACATATAACCAAGCGTTATTATGTACTTCCATCTAAATGCAGTTTTTACTCACATCAATACATGCAACTGGGGGAAAGAGAAATTCTTTTTCCAGGAAAAGCTAAAATAATGCTTGTTGGGGATAAACAGGCGGGGTTTTTAAAGACGGGGATTATAATGTCCTTTCAGAAGAGCGATGGAGAGGCAGGTCAAATATCAACCGGCTGCTGGAGAGCGAGCGAGAGAGAGAGAGAAAAAGGAAAGGCAAAAACGGGAGTCAAAACGAGGCACGGTGAAGTATGGAGGAGAAGAGGCTTAAGCAAAGCTGTAATGGAGAGGAAGAAAAAAAGAAACAGAAATGGAAGAAGACAGAAAGAACACAGTGGGTAGGTATTTGAATATATAATGTGCACTGGGACTATTAAATCCTAGCATATTGATGGTGTTTATCTCCCAGAGGGATTTACAGAGGAGTTTAGTGCTACTGCAGGCTGGGAATTGGAGCTGACGGATAACCAATAATTAGCTTTGATTAATGCCTGAAGTGATAGAGAGCACAGAGTAGTGGTGCAGGTGGCACGACACAGAAAACAGTAAAAGTGCACAAGATGAGCTGACGTAGCACAGACATTCAGCTAAAAAAAAAAAAAAAAGACAGACATAAGAACTGCCACATGTCCACAAAAGGTAGTTTGAGTTGATTCTGAGTGCTTAAGTTTTTTGTTTTGTTTTTTTATAGATGTGGCCAAGAACATTAAAGAAAGAAAAGAATGACAGTGGGACGGGGACTTTTAGCTGAGACAAAGTATGCAGTCTCTCCTTAAATGAATATTTGATGAGAAGGCTGTATGCTCAAATAAAACACAGCAGCATAAACGAGCAGCGCCAGTAAAACAGCCAGGCTTGGTTTTGTCTCGGCCCGATCAACAGCACATGAACGTACAGCACACAGATTACATCAGCAGTTTAAATACTGCCCAATTAAAGCATAATCAAAAAGCCAAAGGATTTGTAAGTAATTTATGTCAGTGGATTTACAGTCATGTAAAAAAGAGAATAAATCCTCTTTCAATTCCAAGGTTTTATGTAGAAGGGCATAATAATAAAAAAAAAATCATCTGGTCCTTACCAGGTCTTTAATTTAAGTAAATTCAATGTCAGCCGAAAAACAGCACATGACGTCTCACGTCGTGACATTGTTTATTTAACAAAGACTCAGTTCAGAAGCAACATGAGAAAAAAAAAAATAATTCAGTAGTTTGCAGAAGAACTTTTAACAGCTTTGACTTGAAGTCACCATTAACTGTGAGAGGGTTATCAATTTCTCTCATCACGTTTTCCCTCCATCCAGGGAATCCTGTCGCCTTAACAAAAGGATCAGCCTGGCGTTGCTGGTGCTCGACTGAAGTTGCATAATTAGTGAGAAACTTAAGGACAAAGTTTATTGGAGATTCTGGTTAATTAGCTTCACAACATGAGGGAGAAAGACATGTTAAAGCTGGAACAACACGACTGAGGAGGTGGCAGAAAATGGGAATACGTTACAAGTTTCCACTTTCTGAGTAACTATGAGCTGATGACGCCTTTTTTCACTTCTCAGATGAATACTGAAATCGTTGATTCACAAATTCATTTTAGGTGCACTTAAAGCAGAAAAGAAAGAGATTATTGTATTACATAACCAGTAAGCAATCAGGTGAGTCACATTCAGACACACAAAAGCCTTGTTCACATGGAGTGGCACATCAAACCTGATGCCTGGCTCACACTGAACCACATTATGCTTCTCTGTGCGTGGAGTATTTACCAGTCACATATTTTATGTAATCACTTTCTTTTCACTGCCACGGGAGATCTTGTTTATCAAGAATCTCTCAGATCTACTCAGTCCTCCAGCCTGGACCTCAGGATTTCTTTATAAGTCTGATATTTTGTCTTCCACTTGTTTGCTTTTCCAGACAGTGGGCTGCACAATGTCGTTGGTCAGAAGAAGTCCGTTAAGATCTGATACGCTGTCTTTGAAATAAATTTGCATTAATGAGCCGTTTGACTGTAGAGTTGAAATGATGCAGAAATCACTGCGTGTTTTTATTCACTCGGTTCCTACACAGCATCCCACCTGTTTTGGTAATGGTTTGACACAGTCCCTCAGAGTTTTGCTTTTGTTGTTATCAGACCACTGCTCATAAACAAAGCTACGAACCTCATTTTATTCGGTATAGTTTGAGAGAACAGCTAATCCTTCTGGCATTAGATTGATTCATAAGGGTAAATATGATACCTCCTCAATGAGGTCCTAAAGGAACCAAAGAGGACCAGGTGACAGGAAGTGAGGAAGAGAAGAAAGGGTAAATCTTGGACAGGCTTTTACTCGTTGATGAGACATATGAGAAGAAATGAGATGCACGACTGACACTAAACTCACCATTTTCTTGCTTGACTAGCAAATAATCCCATATTATCAGCAGCTGGTTTGTTGTGCTTTCTTGTTTTGATGTGCCATTAAAGTTTTTCCAACGTATATATATTATTAGACATCAAACTCAGATGTCAGGACTGATGTCCAAGAGCACCATGTCTCGCAAAAGTCCACAGCTGGTTTCTGTCCAGCTGAGTGGGCTGTTAAGTCGGTGCTTGTATTAAAGACAGAGGTGGAGTACACGAACAACACGGTGGATGAAAGCGTTGCTTTATAAGCAATTCATGGATTAGCCCCCGTGTTAATGTAAATTTAATGAATCCTGTTAGAGCTGCAGCACCAAACTTACTGGCTGTTCTTGTAGGCTTGACCCGAGACCACAGCCAGCAGTTTTGTTTTGTTTTTGTTTTTATAAACTGTCAGGGCCCCTAAATCCTGGAGCTCCCTGTCTCAAAACCCGAGACATGATCAATGGCACCTTTCAAGATGTTTTTAGCAAAGCCAATTTTAAGTGGGGGGTTTTTCTCAGCTTATTGCCACTTCTAGTTTACTGTGGAGTTTTCTTGCCCCTCCACACTTTTATCACCCTCTTTTATTTTATTGCTCTGAATTGCTCCATTTGGATTTCTGTGCATGAGACATTGTACTTTTTTTGGAAGGGTGTAATAAAAAAGAAATAACATAACTAGATGCTGAGCATAATAAACAGCTGTATCTAAACAGTGGACAGAAACATGAATATATGGATGCCTAGAGTTAAATGTGCAGTCATCTACCCAAAACCCTCACTCAGAGCCCATGACTCACATGTGCAAGACATAGACCATCAAGCAAAGAAATGATCCAGGAAAAAAACATTTATTTTCAGAGATAAAACTCCATAACTCACTTATATGGTAAATGGGGTCTCACAGTGCTATTATATATCATGGAAAAAGCCCACCATGGTCACTGAAATAACTTGAAACTGACAAAAGTAATGATAATTTACCTAACAAAAATCTGACAGATTTTTGACTTATGGCTTAAGAGAAATATTTTTTAAAAATCTAATTAATGAAACTGAACAACAATAAGACCCTCAACTTAATATTGTTTTGCAGAATGTCTTGAGACAATCCCTGCAATCAAGAGATTTCCGTAACTGTCACTGTGACTTGTGCACCTGTAGACAGGTATTTTGGTCCACTCCTCATCAGCTGACTGCTCCAGCTGTCCCAGGTTTGAAGGGTTTCTTCTCCAGCTCTTTCCATCGCTGCTCAACAGGATTTAGATCAGGGCTCATAGGTGACCACTTCACAATAGTCCAGCTCAAAAGCCACGTCTGATTTTCATTGATCAACCTTCAGTAAGTTATCTTTATCAGTTTTAAGTTATTTAAGTGACCACTGTGTGATTTTCTTTACTTTAATAAAGTGGCATCTTCAAATGTGGATATGTGTACCTCAGATGTTGTCTCTGCAGTGTTTTTGTGTTTGGGTTGAACTGTGCTGAAAAGCTTTGACACGAGGTGTAAAAGAGCATGCTTGCCTGGATGGCGTACAAGTGAACTGGAAGCACTATCTGAGTAGGAAAAAAAAATCTTTATTTAAAAAGCGAACATAAATACACCTTCGGGAGTTGGAAACAAAGAGAGCTCCTACAATTCATGAAGCTGTATAATTGAATCTGATTTCCACGGAGAAAAAAAAGAATAAACTCAGGCCCGTTCCTGAGTTTAAGAACTGGATGTATAGATCTTTGTGTTCTCCTAAACTGCTTTCATAAGTGCCTGAGACGCACAAGCAGTGACAGAGTAGATTTTCAAACTACAGCTCATTTCAAAAACACTCAGATTAATTTGTTCATGTAAGAAAAAAAAAATGACTTGTGCGGTAAACGGGGGGCCCGTTGATATGGGCTCTGGTCACAAGGTTTGCAAAGTCAACATAAAGGTTTTAACCACTTCAAAGCATCCTGTTCACTAAAATGCTCTACTCCACAAACACGTAAATACAAAATACTTGAATTTTTCTGAGAACAATTACAGAATTAATTTAACATTCACACAAAAAGCATTCAGACCCAAAGAAAGAGTAAATGCTCGAGCAGAAGACCAGAGTCAATAAACTCAAAAAAAAAGGCTCAGCATCACCGTTACCACTGATGTTAGGAAAGATGTAATCAAACTTAAACCCTCTGTAAATGCCAGAAATAAATCAATGAAATGTGATTAGTTGGACATCAGAAGACTGAAATACTTAGTATTAATATCTTAAATCAGAACGTTCATGTGTCAGTTAACAGTCCAGCCGATACTGCCGGATGCACACAAGGAACCTGCGTAAAGTTAACACTCCCTTAAACTGCCGTGCACATGATCGACCACGGTGGGTGAAAAGTCCAGTTTTCAGATCTTTAGTGCAACCAGCTTGCCATCGTGTTCAACTCTGCAGAGACAGTTTCCACTGGTCAACTCACAGGAGACGAAGAAGGAAGAAGTCGAGATGATTTGTGGGAAAGAACATCCGAGGACTATACTGGTTGTTGATGTTGGAGTTGTTCATGTGAAAGTGTGTGTACATGTCCATGTGCACAAAAAGATCAATCTGAGGACAGGTGAAGACTGGCTCTGTGTCTCAGGAGATGGTAGAGAACTCCTTGAGCAGCACGTCCTGACTCAGCGTGTTCAGAGAGACGTTCTTCCTCACGTTCAGACTGATGGAGCGCACCTGAAGACAAACATCAATTATCAGAGTATGAATTCACATAAGAAAGCTGAGACTGAGTCCCATTCCACTCCTTAAACCGTTGACATCCACTGCTTCTCTGTTTGTGTTGAAGCTTCACTACATTACAGACAGCCTGACATCAGTTCATCAAAAAACAAAAAAAAAAAAAAACACCAACCATGAATTCAGGGTCCACATGCCTACAAATCTGTCTAGTTTCATAAATAAAACTGTGTATACAGACTAAGGCAGAAAGGTCTGTATGCATTTTGTAAAGTTAAATGATCCCTGCTTGGATCTTTCACTTATAAGATGTAATGATCCTTAAAGAACATGCGCACAACATTTGCAGTCCTAGTTTTGGATAGACATTCACCGTCCTCGCCAAAATGTTTTTCCATCTAACATCATTTTCCAAACCACTGTCAATATGTCTTCGTGTTAGCACTGCCCTGACGATTTGATGGTTTTAAAGAAAAACAAACAAATCCAGGTCTTTTTTTAAAAAAAATATATCTAAAGATGTTAAAGCAGTTCTGCTAAAGCACTATCTACCAATGCATTAATCTATATTAATGTGTACATTAATATATGCATTTATGTGAAAGTAAAAATTTGATGACACCAAGTCCAAGAAACTGTTAAATTAGTGATAGATGACGGGACCATCCGACTCTGTGCTCAGACTGCACAAACAACAGAAAACACAACCAAAACAGAGTTCAAACTGTCCTCCACCTCATTAACGTAGGAAAAAACAACTGGTTGTTACACAAATAAGGTCAACTAACAAATGTTTCAAACAAAGTCTAACTGATGACATCAGCAGCATGACAGAATAGAGACAAAAAACAACCTTTATAAAAGAGTCAAAGCAGCAGAAAGAGAAATCACTACTTCCAATCAGAAGTTTAGGAAATAAAACCAGATTGAAAACGGATTTGATCAAAGTAAAAACAGAATGAAGTTAAAAGCCTGTATGTACAAAACAGCTCATTTTTTGTTTACTTTTAGGCAGAAAGCATTTTTCTCTCTCTGGTGAAAATTCCTTAGTCGCTTTTACAAAAGTGGAGTATTTTAGTAAAAGAAATCTATATTTAATACTTTACTTCTGAATACGTGAATTCACCTCAGGTGCCTTTCTGGCTTCATTCAACAGTTGCCTGGATCATTTTTGTGAAAGATGCATAAAAATCCTGAAGACTGACAGCACATTGTTTGTTTCTTACCAACTCCTTGAAGAAAGCCGCTTCTTTTGGCTGCTCCGAGTATCTCTCAAACTGGTCCAGACCATCCTGAAGCTTGAGGGTCAGTGTGTCGTAGTTGGAACGTACCACCTCCAAAACCTAAACAGGCGAAACATAAGGAAAGCAGAAACTAAAATTATTTCCACCCTTAACACCACATGTTAAAGCAGTTATTGCAATATCGAGGGACAGAAAAAAATTCAAATAGCTCTTTCAGACCTGCGGCTCCATGCTGTAGCACGTCTAAATTAATTCATTAGCTTTAAAACACTTCATTCATGATGGATCATGTGAAGAGTTGCTGCTCTGAAATCACACAGACATGAACTCCAAACATGGTTGAGTGTTTTGAGTTAAAGTCTGCAGGAAATGAAAGAAACCATGAAAATCTGCAACTTCATGGTTTCTCTGGATGGTTTACATTTGTCTTCCTTGTTGGATATCTTTTGTAAAACTATGCACCTTTTAAGGCTCTGACAGATGATGGGGTGCTGTTATACTGTTGGAGTTTGTCGTTTATATCTTATACATATGTTATATGTATGTGTACATGTATATACGTACATATGTATGCATGCAAGTATATACACATACAATCAAAATAAATACAGTAAAGCTTTGTGTAATACCCCAAAATGAGTATGTGTGAATATATTACAGCTAAGTCCACAGGTAATTATGCAGATATTCTTTGAACTTCCACTCCTGTCATTTTCCCCTTCAGTTATGTAATAACCAGGCTTTCTACATATTTCAATACCCTGCAACACACGACAGAGTTTGAAGTATTCCCAGTAAGATACAAGAGTCACACTTTGTCATACTAACCAGAGAAGCTCTATAAACTTGCATTTTCCTCTCAAACAAACCCAGCTTTCATCTAAGTACACCCACCGATGTTGACAAGTAGATATAAATGTTTTTCCCCTTAGCACTGGGAGTATATCTAGGTTTCAGCTGAATCAGTATTTCAAATTTATAAAGGATTAGGAACTCAAAACCATTCCTTTTTTTCCCCCAAATAAATCTACAGATCTGTCAAGAGGGGAAAAAAAGAGGTGCTGTTTTCATTTCAACCTCTGCGAGTACAGTGATGAAAAATTCATGCCCATCTCTCTCTGTTTTCCATGTGCTCCTCCCTCACAGCCCTCCACTCCCCCCACTCCACATGTGTGAAACTGAAGAGGTAGACTGAATAGCAACCTCAACTAAAGGAAAGAATAGAAAAGATGAAAAAAAAAGCAGGGAAATAAAAAGTGAGTGCTGTGACAAACTGGTCAGCAGCAAAATAAAGCAAAAAAGAAAAAAAAAAATCAAAGAAAAGCTTTTACCATATCACATTTGAATGAGGGGTTTAACGTTTAAACCACATGCACTGAACTCAGTTATACTCTGCATCGCTAAGGAAAAAGGAGCGCGTGCACCAGGTGGTTCTTATCTATAAGCAAAAGCAGTTTTGTGCACTGAAGTGTGTTTAAACTTCATCGTTGTAATCCAACATGGTACTGTGTGCAAACTACTGCAGTGTGTTCATCCCGTCTGCCTGGCCGTCCATCTTCAGGTGTCACGCGGTGGTCGAGGACAATGCAGGCAGATAGACCACTCGGGCCTTTTGTGCGTAAGCCCGTGTTAGATAAGACGAAATTTCTGTGGAATATTTTACGACAAATGTTTAAAAAAAACAGTGTTACTAAAAGTCAAGCAAATTTTGAGAGATGACTCTCCAGAAAGAAAGGAAAAGAAAAGAACGGCCAGGTGACACACTGCACCACTTGTTAATCACAGTTGAATGATGGATAAATACTAAGAATTATTGACCATATCCTCAAACCACAAGCTAAAAAACTCAAAGATATCAGAACTGGCTGCAAAGCTTTTAGGGAAAAGTGCTGATGTCAACATCAACAAAAGCATGTGGAGAATGCTTAAAACAGAAATACTTTCTTGCTGGTTTTTTCCTTTTTTTTAAAATTTTAATTGAGAAAATATGTTCTTTGGATGTGGCCCTGTGATGGACTGGCGACCTGTCCTGGGTGTACCCCTGCCTCTCACCTTAAAGAGCTGGGATTGACTCCAGCAGACCCCCGTGACCCAGTACAGGAACCAACGGGTGTAGAAAATGGACGAATGAATGCTCTTTGGATCTCAGAAAACATGATGTTTTCTGAGTTCAAAGGCATCATTAAAATCCCAGTGTTACCATGATTTTCATGTACAAATATCTGCACATTTGTTTAAACATGCATTTTAAATATTTACTCTCTCTTAGCCTATTTAATTTGATAAAAATGCATATCAGTTAACTAAATTTTAAAGTGTAAAACTACTTTATTACTGAACAAATATCTCAAGTAAATATTCAAGTATCTTACTTTCCTCTTAACCTGTAAAATGAGAAATAACTCTTAATTATAATAGTTAAAAAAAGATTCAATGATTAAGGATTCAGCATAAAAAAAGGTTACAAGAGAGTGGATACCACTCTCTTGTGGAGAAAAACAGCTCACCAAAACTCATTTTTGCCACTTCTCTTTGTTGTGAATAAATCTAATAGATAAAAACACAAGGTAATTGCAGAATATAATGAGCAAATCCATCACTCCCCTATCAGTTTGTTAATAAAAACAAGCAGCCTCTTGACTGTTTTCACATCCAGGTAGATTTGACAAAATTATATAGTTTTTCATGAAAATCAGACTGTTCATATCAGTTTAGCCCTCTTCTGGTTTGGGTTCTTTTTTGTTTGCTTTTTTTTTTTTTTTTTTTTTTTTAAATCATGAAGGGTTTAAAAAGCTGCCCAGGAGTTTCTTTCTGATCACAACGTTCACTCTTTGCACTTATGTGTTAAAGAGGTGGGATTAAATAAAATACTGAAAGACAGCAAAATAGAAATGTTGTAAATACAGAGGTTCACTAATTTATTGGGATTGTTACAATTCTCTAAAACAATGCTTCATCCCTCCAGAAATTCAAGTTAAATTAAAAGTAAGTGTCTCATGTAAAGATACATAGATTTAGAGATGCAAAGAATTTATTTTTTAAAGAATATACTTTAGTAGCATGGACATATTTGCTTTTATCCCTAAAAACTGATTATAAATTATAAGACATAGCTATGTTTCAAACTATTTAACCTTACGTTGTATCAAATGGGTCTTCAATAATCAGCCTTTCATGCCCTTTAAAAGAAAACTTGATAAACTACATCAGCCTCCCGGGATGTGGCAGCAAGAGTAAACACAAAGGTTGATAAGAAGCACACTTTGGATGATAGAAACAATTCACTAAGGCTCAGTCGCAGATCTCAGGTCCTCAAAACAGGGTATGAACCCAAAACATACAGCTAAAAGGACCAAGAACAGTTTTTCTAATTAACAAAAAGAGACCTTTTTAAATGGCCCTTTTCTAAGAGCTCTGATCTTAACTTACAATGTTAAACTGTAACATGTGAAAGATGATTACTGATACAGGTTTCCAAAAAATTAAGTCAAAGGTACCATTATTTTCAACTTAAACTTTAAACTTCCCAGTTTCATTTGCTTTATTATGCAAAATGTTAGTTGAATGAATTATAAAGTCTAATTTGTGTTAAAAATCAACTTATTTCAGAGATACTTGTAGGTTCTGGGTTTTTTTGTTTTTTTTGTTTTTGTTGGTTTTTTTATTGGACGGTTACCAAAAAAGTCAATAATTCCTTTAAAAGTTGATAAGAAGTGATCAAGATTTAAAGGAAATATACTGAGGTCACTGACATTTCAGATTTTCCTAAAACATTTCAGTTGTGTGCAGTGATGAGCTTTAAGCTTAGAGAATATTCTCTCACATACCAGCCTCTCCACAAGCAGCCGCTCATTCAAAATAAAAACTGAGAGATCAAAGAACTAGAACAAGGAGTACGCATGTTCCCTTTTTTTTTTAAATTAATTACATTTAAGTTTAAATTGGCAGCAGCCATTTGAGGAAGGAGGTTTTAGGGGACTTCAGACCAAATAGGTCCAAGATGTTGAAAACATTTTTTTTTTTTAACAATATATGTAACTTTAGTCCAAAAGCTGTGTTATGTTTACCTGTTCTTCTGACAACTGGGAGATGTGGTTCACAGCAGCATACGACTCAATCTTGGGATTAAAATGGTTGATAATGGCCCTTAAAGAAAAAATAAAAACAAGCACTTCAGAAATGACACAGGAGGAATATTTTCCAAACATTTCAAGCTACATTTCTAGTGTGTGTACACCTGCACATTACAGATATTTAGAATCCCAAAATGATCACAAACATCTATTGCTGTTACAGTTCTTTTATGCATTTATTTGGTTAGGAATTGTCATTGACCATTTATAAACAAAAGCAAAATAAAAATGAAACTACCAAGCAGTAGCATCTTTTTTTTGTTTTAAGGATATGTTTTCAACACTAATGAGAGCTCAGTAAAATATCCTAGCTACATTAACGTGGTTTTCCCTGTAATGGAAACTAATGCCCTATTACCTGTATGAAGAACGACACTATGTAATGAAAACTGCAGCTAGAATTCTCTTAACAAGAGAACGAGTGTAGACACATCTCTGACTTACTCTCAGCAAGATGCCTAAAAATAAAAAGGTTATACTGGAGAGACAGACACAAACTCTCAACAATAATGAAACTCTGGAGTGAGGTAAAGTTTCAAAAGGAATGAGGGATGTTCAGGTAGTCAGTGAGACAGCGGGGATGGGAGCACATGGAAAGTTGGCTTGGAAATAAGCATCATTAACTCCAGTCCAACTGAAGCTAAACCAAAAAAAAAAAAAAAACTTTAGACAAACAGAAATGTAGTTTGACTGAATACTACCGTACTTGGTTTATGATTGTATGAGACATCCCACGATAAGGCCCACTTTGTTTTAAGTCTTGAATATACAGAGGAACCAAAATGCAGCAAAAGTATATACTGAGACAGTTAGATACAACATCTAACTGAGGTTGTCCATCTGCTACCCTGCATCCCCTTTTTGTGTGTTTTTTTTTTTTTTTTTTTTTTTTTGAGTGTGCCGTGTTTCATACATATCAAAATGGGCAAAGGCTCCCCAATCTGATGTTACTCAATAACATAGGTGTAGCAACATAAGAAGTGCAGAACATCTTTAAATCTCCAGATCAGAACAGTTCCTGATCATCCATCCATCCATCTAGATCATGGGTGGGCAGTTCTAGCCATCAAGGGCCTTTGGCTGCCCTGCAGGTTTTAGATGTTTGTTTCCACCCCCTGATACAAATAACTGTCACTAACAGACTTGTGTAGACCTGGATGACTAGCTAATGATGATCCATTCATTTAAATCAGGTATGTTAAAGCAGGGAAACATCTAAATCATGCAGGACTGGAACTGATGATGGATGGATGGATGGATGGATGGATGGATGGATGGATGGATGGATGGATGGATGGATGGATGGATGGATGG